>PVIC010038295.1:0-17672 GCA_004025085.1 Thryonomys swinderianus | reverse complement strand
TTTTTTTTTTTTTTTTCTTTTTGGAGACAGGGTCTCGCTTTGTAGTTCAGGCTGGCCCTGAGCTCACTATGGTGCCCAGGCAAGCCACCGCGAACTCAGCAATCCTCCTGTCCCTGCCTCCCGAGTGCTGGGATTACAGGCGTGAGCCACCACGCCCAGCATTATATGTGGTAACCGGGGATCGAACTCAGGTCCTTGCTCTTGCGAGGCAGGCACCGGAACCACTGAGCTAACCCTCCGGCCCTGGTCTTCTATCTTTATCTGCTGCCGACAGCTGGGTCAGGGTGGTGGCTGGACCACAGTACTGTCCCATTTGCATATGGTTAAGATTTTCTGGTACCCAAGGTTGATCCTCTGTCAGCAGAGGCCAACACCACAGGAGTGTCAGACATGCAGTGGGTATGGTGATATTATGGTTCAAGTCCAAAATGTTCCCTGAAAGGTTCAGGTATTCAGAAGTAGCATGTTTGGAAGGTGATTGCACCATGTAAGCTCTACATTCACAGTGGATTAACCCATTGAAAAGATCATGGTTGGATGGCATTGTTTAGAGGTAATAGATACTTAGGGGGTGGGGCCCAGTTGAAGGGAATAGATCACTGGAGTGCAGCCTTGGGACTATATCTGATCCCTGACCCCTTGCTCTATGGCTCTCTTTCTTTCTACTTCCTGGCAGCCACAAGGTGAGCAGCTTTCCTCACCTTCTCCTTCTCCCATGGTGTTTGTGCTTTATCCTAGGCCTAAAACAATGTGGCCAGCTGACCGTGGAATGAAACCTCAAACTATGAGTCAAAATAAATCCTTTCTCCTCTAAGTTATTTTGCCAGGTATTTTTGTCAAAGTGATGAAAAGCTGACACAAGAACAGTATACAAATGCACTCACTGTTAACTTTAGCAATATATCCAGTTACAGATGAAGTCTTGGCCTGGTTGTTCCCTCTGTCTGTTGCTCTTTCCTGGTTCCATAAGGCATTACCCAGACTACCCCTTCCCTTGACCTTCCACATCACTGCTGTGGAAACTTTGCAAAATGCCACTGAACAAGGGGCAGTGACACAAAAAGCAAGTTTACTGAGCAAGGGGTCACCGAGTACTTGGTTCCAGCCCTGACGGCCCCCTCGCTCCCAGGAGGCCATTCAGCACCCCAAGGAAGAGTCTCAGGAACATGGAACAGTGGGTGGGCCCATCCACAGGGACCAGTGTGGGAGTGGAGAAAGGCAGAGTGAGTGTGCTTCATCCGGTCACATAGCTACAGCTGCCACGGTGACCTCACAGGACCGACATGTAGATTCCGTGGCTATGTGCTCGTATCTCTGAGAATGAAGACTGGCTCGCAGCAGGTAGTGGGGACCCTCACTGGGTGTACATGGCTTGCAGAGTCCTTCCTGAGTATGTTATGTGTGCGGCCTCTGTGTGGAGTAGCACCCCCTATGGCAAGGTTACAGCTCTGCCCTCCTCATACCCACCACTCCCAAACGAGAAACCAGAGCCAGAGGTAAGACCAGCACACCGGGAAGCCAGAACAAGCTTGTAGGCCCCGGTGTCCACACCATACCTGAGCAAGCCTCGGGTTGCGCTTCTTCCTGTAGCCTATGACAGCTGTGCGAGGCCAGAAGTGCCCTGGTGCCCCAGGGTGAACTGCCCTGGACAGATAAACTGCCTATTCTAATGCCCACACTTTGGTCATAAAGGAAAACAAGTGAAAAAGCCGAGGCTTATGAGGCCTGGCCTCAAAGCTCCAGGGACACCATATAAGGAGCATAAAAAGCCATAAAGGCAAGCTAGAGTCCAAAATGTCCCCAGTGGCTCCTTAGATTTTCATTCCACAGTGTAATCAGCACATTTTAAACATCTGAAACAATTCCACAAGCTACATTTAATTTTTCCAAGAACAGCTTAAATGTTCTTTCCTGACTGTCCCCAAAAAAATCTCTTTCACAACACTGACTATCCCTGATTCTCAAACATAGGAGTCACTTCCCTCAGCTTTTAAAACAATTTCCTTTATCCAAACTTTCCAACTCTGGGCCCCACAGCTCTGAGCCTCTAAGTGGGGAGCTGCCCAGTGTGGAGCTACTTCCGGGGGAAGCCAGTCCTTGGCTGAGCGTGGCCTCATCACAGCACCCGCTGGACTCTAGGACTTGGTGCAACAACACTCATGACCGCCTGGGTCAGTCTGAGGGCAGGGAGAGTTGTTTTCCTTACATTTAGGCGCTTTATCATCTCTCTTCTCAGACCATTTGTTTCTTTGCTGTGCTGGGGGTGAAGTCCAAGGCCATGCTCATGCTCACTCAGCACTCTACCACCCAGTTGCATTCCCAGCCTTTTCCCACCCATTTTCTTATCTACCCGCATCTCCCTGAAATGAGACATAACTAGAGATCAGCCTGCCATTACAGATCAAGAGAAGAATAAGCTATCATCTCCTGTGTAATACTGGCCATCACCATGGAAATGGCCAGTTATTAATTACAGTGACATTTATGTTCTAATCATGTCTTATTTTTAGGAAAGAATGGATGTCCAGTTTCCTAGAATAGTTTTACAAGTGTGTAGGGCTCATTAATCTTGGAACTAAAGTAAATTTTAATCCCCACATTCTCACATTTTACTGAATGCCCCATCAGGCAAAGAGGAGGCATGGGAACTCTGTTCTGACACCCATCCAGCCGCCCCTACCAGCCTCGGCCTCACTCATGTTCAGGAAAAGCTTCCATAGGCCGGCATTTTCCTGGTCATGTGCTCACAGAATGAGGCAAGAGTCATCACTGCCTAGAGAGCCGTAGATGATAGGCGGGAACCACCATGTAACTTATCAGTCCATTTGAACTGAGGTGCGCTCACAGGTGGGCCAGTCCCTCGGCACCTGGCAACATGAGAACTATCGTCACCCCTCTGGGGGGGGCAGAGAATGATCACTCAGACACACCCATAGCAGGCCACAGTGCTCTGCACATAGGAGCAGTGCCTGCCTATGAGGTGACACTGGGGACCATGGCCCAGGAGGCCACACAGCCTAAAATAGGAGGGAAGGAAGCCTGAGGTGGCCAGCCTGCTCCTCATGTCACTGCTGAGGACTAGCTGACACGCATGCATCTTAGCACATCACACGGAGGATGAGAAATAAGTCTCAGAAAGTGTAATTAAAACTAACTGATGACTTTTTAAGAGCATCTACAGATAGGAAATCTTATATAAATTTCATATATATATTTATATGCAAGTATCATTTATAAGTATTAAAAATATCTTTGCATTCAGTGTAAGATACCATCAACACACAATTTCAAAAGGATGACAATCTTGGGGGGGGGGCAGCTGGAGTAGGAGGGTCACATCGCCAGAGAAAGCTGTTGCCTGTGTTCTGGTTTCTTTAGATCACCAGTTTAGAGAAGTCTGTGGTATCAAAATAAATATGGAGGCCTAGGTTTTGAATCACCGACTTCTACACATAGAAATACACAGAGCAACCTGATAGCCCTCTCAAAAGGCCAGTCCATTCACAAGTCGCTGTGAACCGACTGGGGACCAGAGGCCCAGATCATCAGAACAGCTGGCAGGGACTGCACTGAGCTCAGCAGCCCAGACAGGAGTACAGCCTGGCATGGTCCTACCTCAAAGGTGGATCACGGTGAGCTTCGATGTAGAACCTGATGCAGGAAGGGAAAGCCCCACTCAGTCTGCAGGTCCGTGATCACACCTGACCAAATGCCCTATGAGCCCCATGCCGGGAACCTGGGCGAGAATGGGGTTGGGGTATCCATCCCGCCTGAAGTAACTACTCCTTGGGTGATCACAATGGGGAAGGAGGGTGTTCCTTGAAGAGTTTCCAGGAATAAGGAAAACAGGTGCTAGATAAACACCTCTTTGTAACCCCAGTGACATGCGAGGTCATCTCTGCTGTGTACATCACAACAAGAGACATAGACTGGATGCACCTCTGTGCAAAGTACTCAACCCCTGCTCCCTGGGGATGGCCCAGCCTGGGCACACCTGCCCAGGTGTGAGCTGTTCTGGAAGGCAAGTTGGCTGCCAGCCAAACTGGACTGTGGGAAATGCCCCAGGCCGTCAGGTCCAGGGTATTCAACAACAAACTAAGGAACCCAAGGATTAAGACGAAGTAAAAGATTCCAAATTACAAAGGGCAAGACCTGAACTCAGTGAGTAGGGAAGCAGAATGGTCAATGAAACTAAAGAGATGAAACCAAGTGGTTCCTTCAGGAGACTGGGGTGTGGGTACTTTGCCAAGGAAGTTGGAATGTGGCTGGTGGGGCCGTGGCAGGAACTTAAGAGCTGGTTTGTCCTGGCTTGACCTGGTTTATATTAGTGCATTAACTTAGGCATCTCTTATGTGTAATATTTTTGCATTTTGTTTTTATTTTGTAATGGAAAGTTTAAAGGAAAAGAAAACTGGGTAAAATCTAAACGGAGGATGAAGGAAACAAAGACAGCCTAGCATGCACTCATAGACTGAGGTGTTTCTGACAAGGCCCCTTGAGGATGCCATCCTAGTAAAATACCAGTCACAGAAGACACATGATGAGTGGACTCTCCATATCTGAGATACCGGTGTGGTCAGATTAACAGAGACAAAGTGAAAGGCCCAGGAAGAGAGAAAGGGAATCAGTGTTTCATCATGAAGTTTTAGTTCAGGAAGGAATGGCATTCTGGAGATGGATGGTTGTTATAGACACCGTTAAGTATATATAAACCTACAGAAGTATGTACATAAACACATAAGATGGTAAATTTTACATTGTGCGTGTCTTAACACACAAAAAAATGCTGAAGATGCATCCTGAACCAGGATTATGATCAAACTCTGCCTGTGTACTCAAGGAACAAAAAGAAAAAGAGAAAGGAGAGCTGACATGTGTTGAAGTGCAGCCCAAACTTTCGCTAACTCCCCGAGTGGACTGCAAAAGGCGGTGCCGTGATCATCTTCTTGTAGACGTGGAGGCCAGGTAGCGTGGGCAAGGTCACACAGCAGCTATCTATGGCTCGCTTCGTGGAAAGAATAGACAGCACAGGTAGTCAGATTCCCATTCAGGGCACTTGATGGCAAACAGGTGTGGCAACATGGTCACTTGCTAGGCCAGGGCCCAATGTGCTGGTGAACTGGGAATGCAGTTTCTGCTGCTCCTGGTTTACCGTGCCCAGTTTCTCAAACTCTTCTGAGCTCCTCCCCTCCCTCTAGATAGAGGGCTGCCCTTGTCACCCCGTCCTCCTCTCCAGGGCCAGGAACACAACACCTCTCTCCAAATCTACCTTCTGCTCCCTGGCATCTGGCTTAGATTGTAGGATAAACCTGACATGCATCACACCGGACACCAAACACCGCTGATCCTTCTTGCATTTTTGATGATGACTGAAGAACACAGGTGTCTGGGGCTGCATGGGTGATAACTGGGAAGGTGAATCCAAGTTCCCTGTGTTTTTATGCACTTAAAGTGGATGGTACATTGTCCCGGGCTATCTGAACTGACACAGTAGTTCTAAATCACTTTGGTTCCCTACTAGACTAGCGAAGGTTCCCAGGACAACATTCTCTTCACAGCAGAACTTTTTGAAAACTAGCTGCATTTATTATTTTCATGTGTTACTACTCAGTGTTCCCATTGGCCCTCGTGCCTTACCACTATATAATTCATTAAATCTATGGTTCTACGATTTACATCAAGTATGCATCAAAAAAGAGAAAGAAATTTCATTATAAAAGAAACTCCATTTGCACCTAAATGGATCGATCAGAGGCCTTATGCAAAATGGATCACTTCCTGAAATCTTAATATAAAACAGCCCAGTCTGTTCCTTTGTCCTGCTCCATGCCCATATGGAGAGGACACACTTGCCATGGAAAGAGCTGCATTAACAGTGGACCCTGTCAGGCCAGGCCTGAGTCTACATGGTAAACAGACATACAGCTCTGTCCTGGGGAGGCTCATGGCCCAGTGACATAGACACATTAGGAATAAACTGACAAATGAATCTATCAAGTACCACTGAGAACTCTAAAGGAAGATAGAGGCGGTCAGATTGCCACTAAGAGTGGCCTGATATAGACTGGGTGCCAACAAAGTCCTTTCAAGGAAGAGATGTTTATGTCGAAAACAGCAAAATGAGAGCAGGTAACCTAGGCCAGGGGAGAAGCGGGGCAAAGTCCCCGAGACAGGGAGAAGGCAGGCAGACAGAGGTAGGCAGAAAGGGAAAAGGCCTGGAGATGGAGTACATCAGTCAGAAAAGATGTTCACAGCAGGATGAACAGAATTTGATGAAGGATTAAGTCTGGGCACCATCAGTGGTGACCTGGTAAAACAGTGCTTCCACTGTGGAGTTGGCAAAGCACGAGTAGATCCCCAGGCAAGTGATGACTTCAGCTCTGGCTCTTTCCAGGTCCTTGTTTGAGAAGCATGCGGACCATGCCGA
This sequence comes from Thryonomys swinderianus, assembly GCA_004025085.1. Lineage (NCBI taxonomy): Eukaryota > Metazoa > Chordata > Mammalia > Rodentia > Thryonomyidae > Thryonomys > Thryonomys swinderianus. The sequence continues at coordinate 11,245 of PVIC010038295.1, read as the reverse complement.
GGCCCTGTGGATGTAGGTGTCATGCCACAGATCGAGAGAGAATTCCACACTGGGACACACTGCAAATATTAAAAAGGTGGAAGTTTATTTACACGCATGGGCCCTACTCCCTAATGAAGTCCTGAGTTGAAGCTGTCAGGGGTTGTTAAAGGAAAACTGGCAGTTACAGATACGGGGTGAGGAGCAATTCACACAGTTACCTTTGCAGACTCCAGCTGCAACAATAGTGTCTGGTTATCTTAACAGACTTACAGACAGCTTTACGACTGTCTTTATGATACATCCAATCTGATACATCCAATCCAGGGAGAAAGTTAGCACATTCTGGGGGAGTTTGTGTGGGGAGATCACATCAACAGCTTGCAGTTAACTAGGTAAAAGATCACATTTCTTGTGGGGTTGGGGGTGACGGAGGCAATATGGAGTAACTGGTTATGTGGGTCTCACAAGTAGGCTGTTCAGGTCTGGGATTTGGAGGGGTCAGGGCCAAGAAGGCACACAGCTGGCTCAGCCTTTGGTCCATACAACAGCAGACCAAATTCTACAGAAAGGAGGATCTGCCTGTGCTCTGTACTTCTGAGTGAACCGCACTGCTGTGGGGAACCCACAGTCCTGGCTGTGGGAGTTCAAGGCCCAGAGACCAGAGACAGAGAAGCTGACGTCATCTGAGAATGACTCGCAGATTCAGTCATTTGAGAGTCCTCTCTAGCACGCCAAATCCACCAGGGTCGTTGGGTACCTCTCCCAAATACATTTTGCATTGCGATAAGTAATTTGATGAACAGGCTTTCCCATCTAAACTCTGGGATTCAAGTTAGTAACTATCAAAGTTGGCAATATGGAAAATGGCAAGTGACAGTTCAACAAAAACTTGATACAAAGCCAGAAGTCTGTTCTCCTATATCTGATTTTCAAACAAACAGATGTATGTTAAATGACAAAATGCAAGTAAATAAGCCAACAACAACCACATGAATGGGGGCCTTAGCCACTCTCCATCTGAGGCTGAGCTTATTCTGTAGAATGAGTCCAAAACTATTAAGCACTGAGTGAGATTGCTAATTGAAATTAAATGCCATGTTACATCCAATGCAAACTGAAAGTCTTCAGACCTTTTGGAAATAAAAGCAGCATGTGGGAGCCAAGGGTTACAAGGTCACAAAACCAATGACTTGCTCTTTCAGCAGATTTCACAATACAAAGTCCTTCAAGAAGCAGCTCTGTTCAACAATTTGAATCTTGCTGATTTTTCTTGCACATAATCCAAAACGCCCCAGTCAAAAGAAATGTTATCTTATTTTGGTTGGTAAGATATGAGAAGACTCAGATTTCTAAATGTGAAGATTCAGTGGAATTCTGCAAAGCCTGGAGAGGTGGCTCAGGGGGTGGATAGAGTAACAAAGAAACACAGCTAATAATATAAGTGAGCCTTCCTCAAGTGCCCGGCCAGGCCTGCCCCTCAGGACATGTGTTCCCGCTGGAAAATTGTTGAGGGCCAGCCAGGCTCACTGGCTACAGGAAGGTTAGGATGGGCGATTACACAGCTGTAGACACTGAGGCTCAGTTATGGAGGGTGAGGAGTAGTGAGAAGATGGCCAGGGAGCCTTTCAACCCAATGTTTAGGAAGGAGGACTTCATTTGTCTCTTGTTTTACTCAATAATACTGGAGCTAAGGGTCAACCCACTTTCCAGTCCCCTTTTTGTCTCTCTTAGACACAACCTTCCTTTCAACAAAATTCTCCTATTCTTGGGCTGGAGGGTTAGCTCAGTGGTTCTGGTGCCTGCCTCGCAAGCACAAGGTTCTGAGTTCGATCCCCAGTAACCACATATAATGCTGGGCATGGAGACTCACGCCCACCAACAATCAACACCGCATACCACAGTGCCGGGCGTGGTGGCTCACGCCTGTAATCCCAGCACTCGGGAGGCAGAGACAGGACTGCTGAGTTCATGGCGGCTTGCCTGGGCACCATAGTGAGCTCAGGGCCAGCCTGAACTACAAAGCAAGACCCTGTCTCAAAAAAAAAAAAAAAAAAAAATTCTCCTATTCTTAACCTCCACTGTTCCTAGAATTAATTCTTCAATTTTAGAGAACATCGACTCATGCCTCAGATATCTAACAGGTTTGAAACTAAAGCAAAAACCAAACCAGACCTTGACCGCAGTTTGAGAAATGTTATTGCGGAGAATATAGTGGAAGTAAATTGCTGGGTCAAAGGTGTGGAGAGATCCCAGATCCCAGAATGACCTTTGCAAGCTACTCCTTAGTGTTTAGTTTTATGGTTAACTGTGTCATCAGTGAAGCATGGGAACTAACCTGCAGGCAAGTAATTAGTCTGGAAAGAAAACACAGGAACAAGACACCACAGCATGAGGCCCACAGCAGGTTCTACCCGGAGAAGGAGACACTGCCTTGGACGACAGAACTTAAAGCTACCTTTGCTATGAAGCATAAGTATCCACTTGGGCTTACAGATGCCAGATGCCCAATACAGACTAAAGATACCAAGGTAAGAGGTTTACAGGAAAATCAGCTACACCCAAAAACCTGGAGCAATTGTCCTGAATTGTGTATTTGTGGTTGCTCGAATTCCAGGAAATGCTGAGCCTCACATGACAAAGACCATCAAAGAGACAACCCTTTGCTGGGAAGGAAATCATCCCTCAGCCAGGAGGAGCTTTTGTCCTACAAAGCATATGCGTTCTGATTGTAGCTATTTGCTCTAACACATAGGACAGGGGACTTGACTAGAACAGAAATCCTCCGTGAGCAGCCCTGTCCCCTTCTGCCCCATCCCAAGAAGGCAGTGTGATATACCCAAAGGGCCACAGAGCCACAGCCCAAGGCCACAGCAGCCACCGCTGACAGGGACCCAAAGCTTCAACTCCTCCTGTACATTAAAGGGTGGTTTTCACTTTCATCACTCATGCTGAACTGACCAACCAGGATCATCTGTAAAGAAGAACTTTTTCTCAAAAACTACTTATTTGCCCTGAAACATGTTTCCTAAAGGATCCACATCAATGAGACTTTTCAAAAAAATAATTATGAACTCAAAGGTTTTAAATATAATGACGTCTCAGGCTACTTGAGTTACTTGCTAAATGCCTGCTTCCCTTTTGCTTGCAGGAGTCCCTTGTAGGGGACACTGTACCTCCAGGTCACAGCCATCATTTTTGTTCTCTCTCTCCACACAAGGTTCCTGGCTCCTCTTGTCCAACTTCGAATGCAGACTAGGATCATCTGCACATCACCGCTTCCTTAGAAACACAACAGGGCGCTGGGCCAACACAGCAATGTACTTCTAAGCCTTATGGTGGATGAAGCTAAGTGTGATGGCTTTAAGGAGAAACAAAAGCATATCTGTTTCAAAGTAAAAATTACAAACTTCATACCTGATTGTTTTTATATTTGTAAAGGTATTGCTAAATTACCTCAGTTTTAGAACTCAATGTACAGGGGAGGGATCTTTTGCACTGGAAAATTAATGCAGGAAAAGTAACTTCTTCCCATACACCTCAGACCTGGTGCTGGTTTCTCATGAGCCAAGTGAATGAGATGCTTTATTCATTAATGTTCCAGGCAGAAATCAAGGAGCAAAAGGTATCCTTAGCCAAGCGAGCACATGTCAGGAAGGAAATCATTTTATATCCATTCTACCCCTGAGTTGCGCTCATTGGCGGAAAACTCCGAGGACACCAAGTGCCTGAGCAGGAAGCATCTGGACAGAGGACACCAGGACCACTCACCTCATCCACAGTGTGGGCCACTTCTCCGGAGACGGAGCTGCAGGGTGGATGATGTATAAGATACTCTCCACAATGTAATTCCTCAGTTCTTAATATCTCAACTCTAAAGCACTCTTATTTTTTCCCATATCACCGTTGCTTTTTGGATTCTTTGTCCCATTCTTCCGTGTTTCTAGACTACGGATTCACTCCTTACTCTTTCTCATGTGTTTCTTGGCCTCTTTCTATTTCCATGTGTCTGCTTTTCTGTAGACTCCATTCTTTGTCCCTCTGGCTCCATCCTTTCTTTACTCTTTAGTCTTATTTTTTTTTTTTCTTTCCAGTACTGGGCATTGAACTCAGGCCCTTGTGCATCCAAGGTCAGCGCGGTACCACTTGAGCTAAATACCTAGCCCCTCTTTAGTCTTATTTTTACCACACCCTCAACCTTTTATTTTCTCTTGAACTTCTTTCTTCATTGTCTTGCTTTTTATCCTATGTTTCTACCTTCCTATACATGTTCAGTGGCAACAAAACCTGGATGGAGTAAAAGGGGTAATGTAAGACTGAAAGAGCACTAGAAATCAAACTTTAAACGGACAACAGGCCATTACAGAGACAGCCAGGCTGGGTGAGGAAGATAGGGGTGCTCTTGTAAGGAGGTGCAGGCAGGTAGGTGGTTAACAGGGAAGGAAGCAAGGAGACACGTGGAACCTGCTTTTTAAGTAAACATTTGCATGAATGAACTTGAGAGAGTTCTGTGTCACTTATGACCAATACCTCGCTTTGTCCAGATCAGAAACATGTCAGGCCAACTCTGATCACCCTCTTGGGCCTCCAAGTGTCTCTGGAGGAGGTAAGAAGAGGAACGCCCCTTTTGATGGAGCGGACAGGACAGACATTACAGAAGGTAATGGATGGGCAGGACTAGATCTTGAAGACCCAGGCAGCAGAATACTTGGGATGTGCTGTGTGCACATAGATACCTTGGCCACTTCAAAGCAGTGTTCCCTAGGGGCAGCGCAGCTCTGAGGAAGCCTTCACCCCCCGTCCTGGGGTCTCTAACTAGGGCCTCAGGGACACTGGGGCCATGGAAATTCATGCCGCACCTATACCCTTTCCTTAAAATTCCCTAGCCACACACAGCCACACATGAGTAACATAGCAAGTTACCCGTTCTATGAAATCGGATCACCCAGCTCACGATCCAATGGCAAAAGAGGACGAATTTGACAGTGAACTCTGATATTTCCTCTCAGCTCCTGCAAGAGGAACTGTCAGTGCAGGCGCAAAACCCAGCCCCAAGCCACGCTAGCAGAGGAGCAGCTTTTCTCCATAGATGATCACTGGTGTGCTGTGTTCGTTTGGACTTGAGGAAAAAGAAAATCCCTGCAGTACGGGATTGCCACTCAGTGTTTACTGCCAGTAATTTAAAATTTAAATGTAACAAATCTGTTTCCTTAGCAAATGACTCTCATTTATTCTCAGGCAATAATTATCAACAAAAATATCTATTAGTGGCATACGGGGCTAATTTTTTAAGGTATTTTAGGTAAATTTCAGAGACGCCACCTTGTTCCTCATCATTCCCCTCCCCAGGGGCTTCTCTAGGATGTAACACTGCCCTGTGGGAGTGAAGGAACCAATCAGCTATGCTGTCGCCACACGTTTGAGGACAAAACCCTTCCACCTGGGTAGAAGGAGGGAACTGATAAATCTAAGACTTATATCCTTGTACGACTATGTTTCAAAATAGTGTTTAACCTACCCACAGGGCTGAGAGCACGTTCCCCCAGGCTGTGCTCTCGTGACTCTGCCGAGCAGGGACTCGCCCCTGATCCTGTGCTGTTGGCCCCTAGCGGTGTCCTTTGTGATGGGACACAGTGAAGACACCAGCCTTTGTCTATCCGCGAGCCTCTGTCAGGACCTCGCGCTCAGTGACAAAGCTTTCCGGGACCTGTCACTTTCTTACTCGTTCCCATCAGCCCTTGCAGCCATGGCAAAGTCCCGTCAGTGTCCTCAGACGGCTTCACCCCTGGAGTTGTATCTGGGGTGAGAAGGTCCCCCAGGCCCAGGTCCCGTGCAGATCCGAGCGGGACTGGGGCTGCTCTAGCCTCACTGCTCTGCCGGCGGCACAGCCCAGAGGAGCCCTCACACGCCCAGCAGTGCTGAGGCTGACGGCTGGCCCGAAGCTGGGGCCACCATCCAGAGTGTGAGTCATGGGCAAACAGGCGCCTTGCTCCCAAAGAGGTCTGGACCCGACCCTATGAGGGTCGCTGGCTCCTCTCACCTTCTCTGGTCATGGTGACACACTGGGGAAATGGGGGGACCCTTCACACATGTGAAAGTTCACGTGTACCTAGATGTACGCCAAGCCAGACCCAGGGTCATGGGAAAGGCTGGGCAGGGGAGGGAAGCTGCGCCGAGCACCTACTTGCCAGGAGACGGTATTCAGTCAGGGGGGAGGGGACTGCGTGGGAGAAGCAGGTGAGACCCAGCAGTGACCCCACCAGCACAGGACCGGGGCCAGCCCCGCAGACAGGCTGGACCCTGTGACTGGGCATCAGCATGATGACACTGGCACCAGAGGCACCGCTCACCATGCCTCACACTTCCCTGGAAGTTGCCGAGAGGGCTGGCTAGCCGTAGTAGTGAGGAGGTCTATTCTGCACGTACACCCCGCAGTCTTCGGCTCCCACCCAATCTGTCCTGTGTGCCTCATTTTCCAAACCAAGTCTGCTTCAGTTATTGCTCCACTCTCTTGAAATAGTTCGCGGTACTCTGATCAAGCCCTTTCAAAACCGATCATCCTCAAACATAACAAAGCATGTTTCTGACATTTCCATCTCACTCAGGAACACGACGATCTGAAAACAGCCGGACTGAGCCTAGAGGGCGTCCCTGGATCCAGGCGTAGGAACCTCTGACCCGGACAAGAGACACAGACCTGCCCCCCCCCCCCCCCGCAGTCTTGTTCAGCCTCGACACACAGGTGTCTGAGAGAGTGGCCAGGGTGCGCCTCCCAAGCAGGACACTAGATCCTGTTACTCTTTGAAAACTGAAGGCTTTAACCAATTCCTGCAGACTCTCAAGGGGTCCCCTGTGCTCCCACAGAGCCATACCAGTGAACCTGTCTCCAGGGTCTCCATGCGGAGATACAGACAGGTGACACCAGGAGACCTAGGCTCATTTCATACTCTTGGAATCCTCCACAGTCAATTGCTCTGCATTGGACTTGTGTTCGTTTTTGGTCGCTTCATTTTTCCCCACCCACTCACACCAACTATAACGAATACTACACCTTATAGAGAACTTTTACCTAACTTTTGTCTTGCATCACTAGATTTTCAATCCTGAAAGGTAACGCTCCTCTGAAAATTAAATAAATGAACAAAATGCTTTTAAAAGGGTCTGGTATACAGTAAGTACCCAGTGATTATCTTCTGTTAATATTTCTAGTACTGAGCCACATAAGAAAATGTGCTTAAAATGGAAATTACTCTCAGGCCTGTCTATCACCAAGCAGAAGGGTCGCCTCCCTAAGGGAGCAGAGAGCCCCTGGGGATGCAGGCTTTGTGTGCCTTTGGCCACTGGTGCTGCAGAGACCAACTGCAGCACAACCACAGGAGGCACCTCAGAACGAGGCTCTTCAGAGGAGCCATCAGCTGTGGCCCCTCGTGCTGCTCAGCGGAGGGTGGATTTGGTTTCACTTCCCTGCAACTGCAGATCCTAAACTTTCCAAGAAGATGCGGGAGGGACCCCCGGACTCCACAGGGAACGAGGTCGTTGACAGGCTGCAGAGGAGGCTGGGTCCCCACAATGCGGAGGGCTCAGCACTTCCTTGCCAGGGAGCACTCTGGTTCCTGGCTTGTGACACCCCAATACTCTCCCACCCCACCCCTTCTCACACTCCTGTCAGCCTGACCCCCTTAGTCATGGCAGAAGCCTGATGTGGCCCCGCCCTGTGTCTTTCGTGGCTTCGGCGTGGCCTTGAGCCGCAGGCTCCTCTCGGCACCAACACCGAGGTGAGTCCTCCTTCTCAACCTGTTAGCCAGGGTAACTGATGGCCTCTAGGGAAGGAGGACACGCAATCCCAGGTGATGGTCTCTTCACGGAGCTCTGGCTTCTGCGGCCCTCTATTCCAGTTTCATGCTTGAGCATCACCCCGGACTGAGACCACCACGGAGAAGGCGCCTGGCAAGGCTGGTCCTCCAGGACCGTCCGGGGCACCTGAACAGGACAGTCACTGTGAATGAGCACCAGGAGGTGTTGCTCCTGGCCACATTTCCTAGTCGGTGAGCGCAGTGACTCCCCAATGGTAGCCAGAGCTCTAGAAGTGTCACAGAGGGGAGCAGGTGCTTAGGGAGAAGCTGTGGCTGCTCTCCTCCCTCCTCCCTGTGACACCGCCGTACAATGGTGGGAGTATGAAACCTGGGCGACCACACATACATAGGCACATCATGCACAATGCACGCACCTTCTACACCACACATACAATGTGCATCACATGTACATGCACACTAAACATGTGAACCCATTTTCATGTATGCATACTAATACTCCCCCAGACCCCCACACACACTATACACAGCACATGCACACATTTGTGCTCACGTCTACAAACACAGCAGTGCCATCACAAGAAGCTGTGGAAAGTCCTGATCTGCATGCTGGGTCACTAGGGTTGTCTAACATAAACATCTGGGCTGACAGGACAACAACAGAAGTCTATAAGACTTGAGACACTAATCTGGGAAAACACAAGATGGTGGGCCGAGGATTTGGCTCAGCAGCATGACACATGGTAAACGCAAGGTCCTGAGTTCGATCTCCAATACCACAAAAGTAACAACAACAAAAACACAAGATGATGACTTCTTGTATACCTGGCTTGTGACTGTCTCAAGTGCACATTCACACAACATAGCTACGGCAAGTGTGACCTACACACATGCTCACTGTTGGGGGAAGAGTCTGTCACAACACTAAAGCACCACCACGGAGCAAGTCCAGGGGTGGAGATGACAGAGCCATTGTAGCCAAAAAGCAACCTGACTTTGTGGGATTCTAGGAAAGGAAAAAAGAAGGGAAGCAGGGGGCAGAACACTTGGCCCTGTTTGAGACAAATTTGGCACAGAAAATGCCAGTTTGGCGCTAAATGGCAAGGTCAAGAATGTGTTTGTCAGGTGTTCAAGAGAAAGGGGAAGCCCGAGGCAGGAAGGGTTGCAAGGAGGAGGGGCAGAGGCAGCCAGCCACAGGGAACAGCTGGCCCTGGATCCCTGCTGTGAGTGCCATGGGCTACATTCTTGATGCTGTAGCAGGCACCACAAGGAATCCAAAGAAATGGCGTGAATTCGAGCAGTCCTTTGAAGATACCTCCCAAGTGTGCACCAGCCCTCATCCAGGTGAAGCCCTCTCACCTTAGCCTTTCAGCGCTGAGCTGCACTCTTCGCACAGCAGCTGCCAAATCGGAAAGGTGCTCCTGGTACTGGGCCTGCCAGCTTCTCCACAGGCCCACAAATGAAGAACGGAAGTCCTTGACATCTTGTTTAAGTTTCTGAGGAGCAAGAATATCTATACTTAATGCAACTGGCTATATTGCTCACAGGTATTACAGTGTAACTATGATCAATCATAAAAGGTGTTATGAATCAGAACATAGGCCCACCATCAGCAACCATGAGTTACTTATCATGAGCAAAATCCATCTGAATAGAACCTCTTCATTGGAGCTGCATGGAAATGTTGTCACATTGGGGTCATGAACACAAGGGTCATGTCCAGAAATACTGCTTTGGTAGTTCTGGGATTGGACCCTCAGGAGCTGCTCATGCGATTTTATAGATTTCCTATTGTTAAAGTACTTAGGAAGCAACACGTCAAGTATGCCTGTAATTTCCGGAGGAGTGCACAGCTCATTGTGTGGATATGGGTCATTCTTTTGTCCCTGTTGTTTATATCCTTGTGATATTGGCAGAGTCCTCATATCTGTATCACCACATCCAACGGGAACAAAGCTCTGATCGACTCTCCAGATCCACCTTCTGGGAGCTCTATTGTCATGAGCTTGAGGCACTGAAATCCTTGTACCATATCCATATACATAATACAGTCCCAGGGACAATACTCATGAGAGGTTTTAGGGAACTGTGGGAACAAAGTAGCTTATATCCTGTGTATAATAGGTCCCTCTTCCATGAGATTGCTACAAAGATTTTTCAGTATGAAGACCTGATGGCCATAGAGTAGAACTTAGGGGGCATGTTTTCATATTTACCATCAAAAACTCGGAAATCATAACATCTTAACAGCGTAAATGCTCTGGTTTTTAGACAAATAATTTTTTCACAAAAAACAGAGATTGTTCCATATATATAAAATCAAAACTCCATGAGTCAAAGTATTTTTATTATCTGAAATACAGATAAACTTATACAGCCTACTCAGAGATGGATTTTTACTCAGGTAAAGGGAAATCTATATTAAGTTACTCCAAATGGGTAGAAACAGTTGAAAGCTCCTAAATCTAACAAAGAGAGATTAATCCTGTTTGCAGATGGTATTTGTATTGTTGTAGTGACTTTTGTTTCCCCAATTTTTTGCCTTGGTTACTTTGTTTATAACAAAAAAGTAAAACAATTAATTGTTTTAATCCTAAGTATAAATTGTTATTAATCCTAACTATAAAAATATCCTATCATGATTTCACCTTAGAGAATTGACAAGCAAATTGTATGGAATAACAATTTTTCTAATGTTTCTTTCTAAATCCCACTAATGAATGGTTCAACACGGAGTGTTTCCACTTGATGCCATGATGCCCTGAATCTATTTCATCTGACATTTTGTACCATTTAACATTACAGTAAGAGCAACTCTGACTTACACAAGCAAACATCAAGGCAGCTATTTCAAACCATTAATCTTACGCCCAACACATATTTTTCGCTCCCATTTTTGCTCAGGGTCCCAGTAGGTGTGGTGGAGGTTTTCTTCTGTTAAGTAAGTGTTGGAAAACAGAACTTCCAAGGAACACTATCTGCTCCTGACGTGAAAAGAGGAGGATGTTATGCTCCTGTGAAGTGGACCAGCCCTCAGATGCTCATGAGGATCCAGGGCCATAAATCCGGGCTTCTCTTTACTCTAGGACTGGGTCTGCTCTGATGGACAGAAAATAAACACTGTACATTCTTTATTTTTGCCCCTGTATACTAAAGGTCAAACCCAGGGCCTTTCATAGCACTCTATCCACAATCCTTTCCAGCGTCTTGCTATGTCACCCAGGCTGTGCTTAGACTTGTGATCCTCTTGCCTCTGCCTTACAGAGACTAGGGACTGCAGGTGTGTGCCAACATGCCTGGCTACCTGCACACTGTTGAACCGAGCACTCACTAGTAAGAAATGATCTGGGGTGCAGCATGGTCACGCCTACCTGAATCAGGTGGCAGGGCTGGGCCAGGGCTGGGTGAGTGCTGCTAGGCCAGGGCTTCTGTTCCCAGAGCAAAGAGGAAAACCA
>PVIC010038294.1:0-17671 GCA_004025085.1 Thryonomys swinderianus | reverse complement strand
AAGGGTGTACATCTGTCTTTCCAATGTGAGTTTTTAAATTCTTTTGGGTATATTCCTAGCAGGGGTATAGCAGGGTCAAATGGGACCTGTAGTCCTAGTTTTCTGAGAAATCTCCACACGGATCTCCACAATGGTTGCACAAGTCTGCAATCCCACCAACAGTGGAGAAGGGTTCCTTTCTCCCCACAGCCACGCCAGCTATTTTATAGATGAGAAGACTGAGGCTCAGAAGAACCTACTAGAGTTTGTAATTGTTAACTAGAAATTTGCTGTAAATAATTTATAGAAAATCTTTAGGATATATGTTTGAGCTGAAAGTAAAACTGAAATAAGACACAATTCCTTACAAACAAAATAACATTGGGCCCATGACTAACATGAATGTGATACTGGGGGACATACCTTATTAATAGCAAATGAGTTCACAATAATATACTATTCCCCTGATATTAAATGTAGAAAATATTTTGTTGCTCAACATTAAGTCTCTTGGAATTGAATAAAGAGCCTTAGCATAAACAGTAGCACCATAGGACGTAGCTATCTCCTATCAGTTGCATCACTCTGTGTATTATCCATGAGCATCATTATTAGAAAATGTCTAAGACATCATATTTTGCATAACACAGAGGAAAATTCCATGTATCTCAGTGTGTGAAATTAATTTTTCTGTCATGAAGTTAACATTAAAGCACACAGGAGCTCTTTAGAAGTTAATTTGTGAGAGGAAAAAAAAGCATCCTTCTAGGTATCTTTCTGGGACTGGTTGAAAGACTTCACTGGGATGATATTTAAGCTCTCTGAGGCCTTTCTCAGGCAGCCTTTGGGCTTAGAGACCACAGTGATCACTTCCATGTTGCCTTTGGGTGGCTCCCTTTCTATTATAAAAAGAAAGCATCTCCAGGTCTCTCTGAGTGAGCTGGAGGTAACACTTGGGACAGTGTGTACTGCCTTTGGGACACCATCCTGTGGCACACCACCTGTCCTCTGCCAGATCCCTGTGTATTCCTCATCATTCTAGGAAATTTGTTTCAACAGTCTCTACTTGAGGCTCTTTCAGAGTCTGACCTCAGGCTATTGTGGTTTTCTATCCACCAGGCAGATAAAGAGAAATGTTGGAAATTTTTGTATCTCTTCCATGTGGCAACCCTTGGTCAGTAAGCAATAGGCAAGAGACTATGAAAGCTCACTTCCATACTAAGAGGAAGAAAAAGTCTGGAGTGTTACTTATCCTCCAAAGCATCCCTGCCACATTGGGCTGAGGCTACTTTTCATGCAATGCTCTCCAAGATTGTCATCCTATCCGTCCCATTTTCTTCACCCCTTCACTGCACCTCCTTAATAATTCACTTGCATAAGAATCTTCATTTCACAATGTGCTAAAAGCACACCTGAGAACCCAACAGAGGTCAGTACCCCTAATGCACACCATCATCCTCTTCCAAGCGTGCTCTGACATGTAGAGGAAAGGTTGAAGACTCAGACTTTTGGGGGTTTTAGGCAGAACCAGGGATCAAACTCAGGACCTTGTACTTGCCAGGGAAGTGGCAACAACACTGAGCTACATCCCCAGCCCCAAGATTCAGACTTTTGCTTACATACCACACCATACAGAACTGAGGCAGGTGCCAAAAAGCATGCTATGTGTGCAGAGCTGATGTGTTAATGAGCTTTCTTTCCCTGTGACAAAGTACCTGAGATAACTTCAAAAGAGGAAAGCTTCATTTAGGCTCACAGTTTGATCAGCCGGCCCTGTTCACCTGGACCTGTGGTGAGACAATGGACTATTATGTAACTAGATGGCAGGGGAAGGCTATTCTCATAGTGACTAGGAAGCAAAAACTGACAGGAAGGACTGAGGTCCCCATATCCCCTCTGAGGGCATGACAATGATGACCTAAATTCTTCCCACTGGCCCAACTTCCTAAAATTTCCTCTGCTTCCCAATAGCACCACAAGCTGCCAATCAAGCCTTCAACACACGGGGCTTTGGGAGACATCCCAGGTCCAGACAATAGCAGCGAGCTTTCAGTGGCTAATTATCAGTCAGTTATGTGAAGTGTCCCTTCATTGTGAGTTTTCTTTCAGTAATTTCAGTGCAGTAGAGACTCCAGCTGCAAAAGTAGTAGAGTAGCCCTGGAGACTTGATGTGTCTGCCAGATTATCCAGCTAAGAAAGTGAAGTAGGAGCTACAGTGACTGATTTCCTTAGTAGTAAGGGATGAGAATTAGTTGTCCTGAAACATTCACAAGTACTGACATCCTTTTACACTAGGAATGGCAGAGTGATGTGCTGCCTCATGGCTTATTGACTCTGTGTTATGGAAAGTCCCTCAGCATCTCCCCTTGTTTGTGTCAGGTCTTACAGCAAAAGCCAGTGAGAAAGGTGGTGCAGAGAAAGAACTCAAGATGCAAAAAAAAAAAAAAAATCTTGATATGTCAAGCTTGAGTACTGCAAAGTAGTTTCACAATGTAACTTCCATTTTATTGCATGACACAGGACTATTTATCAGGTATAACTCATTATCTGCCTGAAAGGGAGATTAGTACTTGGACAAGAACTGTTTGTCATTCAGAATTACCTTTCAAGCCTTCCTAGGAGCTACTATTATAAAAACAAGGACCTCTGAAAATCAACAGCAGCTTAAGTGGTTTTCCATGGGAACATTCTCTTACTCTGTCTTCAAGCACAGACTAAGGAAGCTCTTGTGGAACTATTGTCTGGCGAAAAGGCTCCTTGTGTACATGGCAGTTTAGGCACACTCTTGTCTGTAGAGATCGGGGTGTTCAGGGTGGGATGGCTACAGACAAGCATACTTTCCCCGCGATTTATCACCTCACCGGTAAAGGCGTTGGGAATCATCTGTTTCTTGGTCTGAGGGAAAGTGTATCTCTCTAATTTCAAGAAGCAGAAGACAGTGAATGTTGTCTGATTATTTCAGGTAGTCTCAATAGTTCTCTATTGCTTTTGCACATGATTTGAATCAATGCTAGCCCTCGCCTTGGCGCTCAGTACTCGCTTGATATTCCCCAGCCTTCTGTTGCAGCCTGGGGTTTCTGTTCTCTGCTCATAGCCCACTTTCAGGCAAGTGCAGCTCTCCACGACCTGAAAACCCACCAGTTCATACCGGCCAGTCTTTGTGGCAACTTAACTTCCCACAGATTGAGAGTCGAGCCTTTGATCAATGACTAATGATAAAGGAGCATAAACGCTTCAACCTTTTTGCTTCTTGTCTTAGTTACATTTCTTGTTGGTGAGACAAAATACTCGACATCCAAAGTTAAAGGGGGAAAACTCACAGTTCACTGAGGGTTCAGTCCATAATTGGCTGGCTCCAGTGCAGGGTGGCACGTGGCACAGGCATCACAGAGGAGAAGCAGTTCATGGTGGGCAGAAAGTAGCAAAGCAAGTGAGAAGCCTTAGCAGCTTTTTTCTACCCCTTTTATACTCCATCTGAGCTACTGGGATTAGGGGGGGTGCCAGACCACTCAATGGACTGGTTTAGTGATCACACCCCCTTAATCTCAGCCTCACACTCCAGATCCAGCCACCTCTGAGAAAGCCCCACCTATGACCTCAGGAGGCTTTGGGTACACATTCCTCCTTGGAACAGCTCTGATTTGTGATCTGTCACACCTCCAGAGGCTCCTGCAGGACTAGCTAAAAGTTGTTGCCATGGAATTTTGCCTCATTTCATACACTTGTTAGAATCCTTTGTTTTTTAATCCCACTTTCCTATTACTGAATAGTTTAACATACATTCATGCCTTAGGGTCTTCTGGAAACGCCAGATTAAATACCGTGCTTCCATCATCCTTGCCACTACCTCTCCACACATAGACCCTTCCTCACAAGTGACTTTCTGCCAGTCCTTAAACATGTTATATGCAGTCCCTATAGTATTTTGCACACAATCATTGTCTCAACTGAAACTAATCTTCTTCCCATCCTATCTTCATTTGGGATTATCTCTGTCATTCTTTATGAACCAGGCAAGAGCTGACTCTTTATCCCAATTTGTACCGATCTCTGTTTTTGTACAGTGGTTTATTTTGCTTATGCTGGAGTAACTGTTCCAGTTTATCTGAAATTGAAGTTTCTGTTTAGTAGAAGCAAACAGGACCAACTGTAGATTAAGTCACAGAAAACGCATTTCAACATACACCTTCAAGTGCATTTTTAAAACACTGCAATTAATTACTAAAAATCATTTACTTTTTAAATGTGCAGATAAAAATTGTATATTTTATATAAAAGATATCATGAACTATGTAGACATTATAGAATAACTAAATCTAGATGATTACCATCTGAACTATTTCACACAGTTTTTACGCTCATAATGTAAAATCTCTTCAAAAATAAAATACATAGGGAGGGTAAAGGAATTGAAAAAAATGAGAATCAAGATATATCAAGTACAAGCACAAATCCTCAATATTGAATGTGATCTTGATGTGTATCTAAAATGCACCAATAAACTCAATAAAGGTAACAAATACAATACATAGTTATTAGCCATAATCACCATATTGTACTAGAGATCTCTTGAACTTATTCCTCTTATATGACTTTGTGTCCTTTAACCAGTGTTTCTCTAAACTCTTCCTAATACCCACCCCACCACCCAGCTCCTGATAACCACCATTCCAATCTACGTTTATAAGTTCACTATTTTTAGAATCCACAAATAAGAAAGATCATGCCTTGCTTGTCTTTGTATGTCTGGCTCATTTTACTTAACGTAACATCCTTCAGTTCCATTGATGCTGTTGCAAATGACAGAATTTCCTTCATTTTTAAAGCTGAACAGTACTCCATTGTGTATTATATACCACACTTTTCTGTCCATTTTCCCATTGATTGATATTTGGGTTTGATTCCATAACTTGAAAGCTATGAATAGTGAAGCAGTTAATTATGGACAAATTGTAAATGCAAATTCTTGTCTCATGAAGTCAAAGAATGAAATAACAGAAAAAAGGAGGAAGTTAGGAGAGTATTTATTGGAAATAAGGAGAAGAGAAGAGGCTCCTGTTGAGTCCAGGAGAGAATTCCAGAAGTGAAGTTTTCCAGCATGCTTTCTTTGTCCTGGTCTTACATATGGTAAGTAGAATGTAGGAGTCTGTGTAGCATATAGTTTAATGAAGTCAGTTACTTAGCTGGCCAACCTCAAAAGAAAGAAGTTAAAAAGAAACTGGTTATTTTGCATTTTTTAAGTTCCTTAAAGACCAGCCAAGAATAATTTGAATAGAAGAATAATTAGACTGAGATTCATTAAAAATGTTACATGTATGAATAGTGTTGTGCTGTTCTCTGCTGCTTAATAGTTCATAGTATAGGTACTCTATAGTTTGTTTAAAAATTCACCTGATAAAATGTATTTAATGCGTTTCTAGTTTTTTTGCTATTACCAATACAGTTAATGGTAATATTATATTAGTGTCAAAATTTTATGTGGACATATTTTTATTTAGTATAAAAATTTATTATATTTATCCAGAAAAATATTTATCTAGAATAAACACCTATCTAGACCAAATATCTAGAATGAATAGCTATTCTAGATATTCTAGAATTTCTGGGCTATCTGAAATAGATTTGTTTGTGTAGAATACATATTTGTCTAGGATAAATTGTATTTATCTAGAATAATGTTTTATCTAGAACAAATAAATAATTTATTTAGCTAGTATAAAAGTATAAATTCTGGGGTTTCAGCAACTGCATGTTTAGTCTTACAAGAAACTGTTTTCCAGAGTGGCTCCACCATTTTACATCCCCACAATGTTGAAGTGAACCATTTTCTCCATGTGGATTTTGATGCAAATTATCAATAATTACCTTCATGAACTTGTGACTGGAAGCCCACTGTCAATCATATATGACTCTCTACTTTTCCTGTTTTGGTGACTTAAGAAAGCTTGGAGACATCAAACAGGGGGAAGTGACTTCTTGGACTATTTTCAGTGGCATAATTATTCCTGCCTCATTCCTTGTAGTATATCTAAGTCAGTCTTCAATATAATACAGAGACTTGAGAGCAGTTTATGAAATACATGTTATATGTTTCCATTCATTTTCCTTTCATGTTGAAAGTTGTATGCAAATGCCTTAATAGAGTTTTCTCACTTTTTTTCTCATGCCAAAGTTATCTCAAATCAGCAAGAAATAATATAGTTGAATGGCAATGGATCATCACGTTTCAGCCACCAGATAAATATTGCACATTCAAACATGGGTTGTAAAGTACTAAGCCAAGCATTCTTATACTCTTTCTTCATCTTTCTCTTCTTGGCTAGGTGGAATTTGCTCCTGATATTGGCCTTCAGTACAAAGGAGAGCTCACTGTTGTTTTACAGTACGTTCCACCAGGGGAAAGTGCCATGCTTCCGCTAGGACAACTTCAAGGTAGAGTCAAACTCCATAACATTGATCATTGACACTCTATTTCTATGAGTATAGGAGTAGCTGTTAGGGACTGGTTAAGCTAAATGTTACTTGTACACTAAACAGATGAAATATAGAGGACTATATTTTGAGAAGAGTTGAAGATAGAAGGGTGTGGGATTCATATAAAGAAAAGAAGGCAAAAGTTCATGTCTTAGACTCAGCCTTGATTTAAAAAAAAAAAAAAAAGAAATCAGCTTTACCGCTAAGGTTTGTTTCCTATCAGTCCCAGAGCTATTAGATCTTACGAGGGTGGAAGATCACCTAGGAGGGGTGGTAGGCAGTTGCTATATAGATTTATGTCATTTACAGCTACTCAAGGAGTCTTAAGGAAAAAGCTGACTTAGAAGATAGATTCAAAGAAAAACAATCCAGATGGAGTCAACCTGTAAATCTCTTGTCCTTCAGCCTGAACTACAAAGTGAGACCCTGTCTCAAAAAAGAAAAAAAAAATCTCTTGTCCTTTCCCTTCCATCAACTCCTCCAGATGGCCCCTTTTATCCACCATCATGATTGATATCTTTGGTGTGCAATTAATTTACTGTCACTTGGTCTCAGTTTCCTCACTCCAGTTGTGAGGATTAAGTAGGTTTGTGAATCAAAAATGACTAAAAAAGTACCAAGTAAAGGTAGTTGTTATAATTTGTATTGATCATATTCATCAGAATAACAGACTGACATAGGTAAGAATTTTCTCTCACCTGTAGTACTCAGCCTGTCTGAAGTTGACAATTTCCAAAAGGGAGATATGGAATTTTCTCTTAAGGGAAATGGGGTTTAGGAGTAAGTAATGAGGGGAAAGAAAAAAATGACAGTTAAAAAAAAAAGGAAACAGCCTGTGTGTATAGGGGCGGAGGGTGTAAGGTGCATAGGGGATGAGGAAAAATGAAAATTAAGTCATGTCATATACTGGCACAAATTCTCAATGTTCAGTGTAATTGGGATGTGTATATATAATATATGAATAAACTAAATTTTTAAAAAGAAAGGCTGGAGATTTAGCTCAGTGGTTCTGGTGCTTGCCTAGCAAGTACAAGGTCCTTGGTTTGATCCCTGGTAACAACATACAACAATACGGGGCATGGGACTCATGCCCATAATCCCAGAAATCAATACCACACACCCAGTGCCAGGCGTGGTGGCTCAAACCTGTAATCCCAGCACTCGGGAGGCAGAGGCAGGAGGATTGCTGAGTTTGAGGCTTGCCTGGGCTACATAGTGACCTCAGGGTCAGCCTGATCCACAAAGCGAGACCCTGTCTCAAAAATAAAATAAAATGAAATAAATTAAAATTTTAAAAACTTTAAATTTTAAAATTTAAAAAAAGAATTCAAAATGTTAAAGAGGAGAATTGTGGAATTTTCTCTTTTGGACTCTTGATGTTTGTGTCTGGTTTTTGTCCTACCTATTCTTCACTAAGAGCAGGAATATTGAGTGACCGAGGTAGCTTTCAGGGTTTTCCTCATTACATTCTTTTAGATCTCATGAAAGATATATTTTAGAGTGGAGTGGTTAGAATTTTAAATTTATTTGCCCACTTTTGTCAACAAGCGCACATGAAAGACCTATGTAGAAGGTATCCAGTAGGATAACAACAGTTGAATATGACATATGCAATAATGTAAAGGTATGAGTCGCCAAATGAAGTAAATCTTTGCAGATGTGCTTTGTAAATTTTAAAGTAGAAATCATGATATAAACCCTCTCCTCTATCTGTATGCATGTGTGCATGTGTGTGTGTGTATGTGTGTGTGTGTGTGTGTGTCTCCATTTTTGTGGCCAATGCAGGAAAGAAAGCCTCCAAAAAGGGAAAGAAAAAGGAGTCACCTATAATCTCTGGAGGAATACTAGAGGTGTTCATCAAAGAAGCCAAGAATTTGACAGCGGTGAAATCAGGAGGCACTTCTGACAGCTTTGTGAAAGGGTAATTTTATATTAGCTCATTTTTGATGATGCTCATTTTTGATGATAAAAAGACCTAAGATGCAGGAGACAATAGTGGCTGTGAGGCCTCCATGTTCAGCTTACTGGAAATACACCGGGAGAGAGCTACCTTTAAGTGCTGACTCTTACTGAAAACAATACTGGCATACAGGGAAAAAACTGTTTATTCCAGTTCACACTGCATATCCAGCACACTTTGGAATGACCTGTCACTCTCACCAGACTGTCAGATTTTCCTGTGAGATTCATTTCTGAAAGGAGGAAAAAGTCTGATTTTCTGTATGTAATATACTCCCACTACATTAAATTGGTATCATTTGATTCTGGCACTATGAAGAGACAAACAAAATATCAGATACTTGCAGTTTTTTCTCTCTTGAGGAACATTATATAAAGTAGAGAAATCACTACATTGATCTTGGAGATATTCAGTAGAGAATGCTTTGAGGAGGTTCCAGGACTCCCTGCTGGGCATTTGCTCAGACTTTATGGAAGCACAGGCATCTTCTTGAAGGATCACAGCCCTTCAAATGGATAATCATGCTCCTTTTAGGCAACTGCAAAACCAAATCCCTCTTGATTTCTGGCTATTGGGGACTTCTGTCCTGGGATTAAAGAAACTAAGAGTGGACAGATACTTTTCATTCATTCAAACAAGCAGACAAATGCTTGCATAACAAGCATCAAGTACTGTACTTTCCAGTGTAAATAAGGCTTAATACTAAAGCTCACAGATGTCATATGGCACATAGGATAAATAAAGCAAGTTCCCATGATGCCATAGCAAGAATCAAATTTTGGGGGGGGGGCAATTTGTTACCGTGTCTGAGGATGCTGGAGTCAGCCTCTGTAGGTAGATCCTCTCTATTCTGAGCAAAGATTTGGTCACAACAAGCACAAGAGCTGGTGGGGCTTTACACTTATTAAAAATATAAAATCAGCTCTGCAGACTAAGTTTGGTCCAAGTAAAAGTAGGAAAAAAAATACACTGTACAGAAAGAGAATGTGCTACTATGAAAAAATATACTAGTTGAGCTCTTTTAGTATTTCCCCCACTTCAGGCTGTCTGCTCTAGGCCTTCCTTTCCAAAACTGCTCAAGTTCTCAACAGAAGTCCATGTGCAGAACCTTGGGAACTGTTTTGCTCATGTGTCATGGAACTTTGCAATTAACAGGCCTCACCCACTTTCCCAGCCAGCCCACCATACCCTAATCTCCTAAAACTAACAGTTATTTCCTCAAGGCATTTCAGTAAAGTACACTTTTCTTACAAGAGGACAAGTGTGCCTTTACTCTCTCTCAGATGCTTTAATTGTGTTAAACCCAACAGAGAGAAGCAGATATCTAGGGCTTCCTCACTGGTGAATCTGTGTCCTTGAAATCTTGTCCATCTGGTCTTCACGTGTTTTTTTGTTTGTTTGTTTGTTTTGTTTTGTTTTGTTTTGTTTTTTGGTCTTCACTTATTTTTGTAGTAGATTTTAGAAGAGAAGAAATGCTTTGTTTCGGCCTTGCTATTGTTAAGTGCCTCCACAGCCATGCTTTCCACTTTGGGCCCCTGCTTCTCACTATCACATAGACAAGAGTACAGCTTCAGGCCTGTTACATCACTGTGGCCTTACAGGGGTGACTTAGTATTTTCTGAAACAGTTTTCTATTTATCTTATGGATAGTTTCTGAAGCACAAATAATAAGTGATAGTATCTTTGTCCTAGTTTTTAAAAAAGCCTGACTTTCCAATAAATTCTCTCCTTAGTTATTCTTCAATATTCAGCTGATTTTAAAGGATCCAACATTTTTCTAAGGTGATGGGCAGCAACAATAGACATATATGTAAAGTTTAATATAAAATATACAAAATACATAATTATATGGGCTGGTTAACTATATTAGCCCTGTCTATAAGCTAAAGTAACAGTGGCTTCACAAAACTAAAGCTTGTATCATACCAGAGACTGAGCCAATGGCTTTCACATTGCAATACATCTCCAACCCATTTTTATTTTTTATTTTAGACAAGGTCTTGCTAAGTCACAAATTTCTCCAAGTTGGGCTTTAATTTGTGATCCTCCTTCCTTAGCCTCCCACATTTTTTCTATCTTTTACATGTAAACAGATTTAAAGTGACATATCCAATAAAGGTATGGAATCATCATGATTACAGAAACAAAAGTTTTCTCTATCTTATTATGGTATCTACCTCATGGACCAGAATAGCTGCCAGATTTCAAATATCCCACCCAAATTCCAGCTGGTAGGGTACTTTGGTATAATTTTTGTGCAGAACTATTTCTATCCCATTGACTACAACTTAGTCACTTGGCTCTACTAGCTGTAAGGAAGGCTAGGATAAGGTAGTCTTTATTCTGAGCAGCCTTGTGCCCAAATTTTAAAATAAGGATTTTTGTAATGAGATATATAAAAAATGAATATTGGGAAATTACAAACATTCATGCATGGTGCATGGCATGAAATCTCATGCAGCTGAATGTATCTTCTTCACTGTAACGTCCCTTGCTTGCCATATTTTTCACTATTGTCTGATGTTCTGATTTCATATACACATCTTTCTCCTTCTCTAAAGCTTGCTCCTCACTGGGGTGGAAATGGTAGTATTCAACATATACTTAATAACCTAGTGCATTGTTTTGGCCATAGTAGAAAAGGCCTAAAGTACACATATTCTATTTGAAACTGGATCGTGAAGTACCAGTAAGAGAGTGGGAAAGAGACAAGAGGAGGAGAGAAGAACGTAGAAATATTCGTGGACAAGATACCAATGTGGGTAGCGAAGTACCAATCCCACTGGGAAGACCATGAGGAACTTTGGAAAATATTCCTTAGGAAGAGAAGCTGAGGGATTCATCCACCAATTTCCAAAACTCATTGTGGAGGTTACCATTAAATCATTAGTTATTCAAGGCGCTCTGTGCAAAATCTGAGCTAGCTCACACGGATGAGAGCATCTGGGAAGTTGAGATGCATGAGTGCTTGAAGGGAAAGCTGAAAGTGTGCTAGAACTGTCCATACTGGCTGCCAGTCAGCTCAGAACTGGCCTGAGAAGATACCTAGCAGGGCAGCCAGCAGTATCTACCACAAGAGGTATTTTCTTTTCAAGAGGAGAGAAGGACCAAAATAGAATTAAAAAGGAGAAAGAGGACACTTTACTCTTACACTTCTTAAAAGAAACAATAAGTAAATCCTTGTTTAAACCTACAAGAGCATGGGAAAGAAAATCAAATAGGCATATCATACTTACACACAAAGATACACACTCATACACCTATACACACACATACTAGGATCTATGAGAAATTCAATTGATTTCTGAAGAACAGCACATTCTGCCTACTGTTTCACTGATGTTTTGTGTTTTCTCCTGTAGCTACCTGCTCCCTGATGATAGCAAAGCCACCAAGCACAAAACTGTGGTCATAAAAAAGAGTGTGAATCCTCAGTGGAATCATACTTTCATGTTCAGTGGCTTGTGTCCCCAAGATATAAACAATGTTTGTCTAGAGCTTACAGTCTGGGACAAGGAGGCCTTTTCCAGCAACATCTTTCTAGGAGGAGTTCGTTTGAATTGTGGAAGTGGTGAGTAACTCAGAAACCCTCAGCTAGTCTGTGACTGGGAAAATAGCACGATTCCTTCAGATATCAGGTGTAGTTAATGTTTATGTAGTTTCTGCTGTAACTAATTCCTGAAATTATCGTAGTTATTCCATTCCCTTATCTAAGGGTCTGCCCACTGTTAAAATATGAATATTACTACTATAACTTTGTATCTTTAAGCTAGAAGCTGGAGAAGTAAAATGTCTCTATTCAGTCCTTTCACACGGCACTCCAATTGATACTCTAGTTGAAGTGAATTTCAAGTACTTTCTTGGGTCTTCAGATTTGGGTGGAAAAGAATCACCAAGAAGTACGACCTACTGATCAGGGACAGAGAGCTTTCTGCAACTAACTTTACCTAATTCTCTGCTCAGCTCTGTTCAGGACTTACAGCCATTATTCCCACTGGTTGAGTTAAAAAGGAATCATTTTTTTCTTTAAAAAATAACACCTAATGTTTTTCACATAGGTCATGGAAACACATCATTGATAATAAAAGTCACAGTTATAATGGTAAACATGAGGCCCAGCATTCGACCACATGAGCACTAGCCGAGACACATGCAGTCCCCTAAACACTCCTTGTCACACTGCTTTGGGCACACACAGATGTTCTGTACATACTGTGGTCAGCATCCATGTTGGGCAAGACATGCTACCATGATGCTTCATCTATGTTTAGACTAGGGAGAGTTAAGAATATCTGTGCCACTAAAATTATGATTTCCCCAGGTCAGAAAAGTGGCCATATCAGAGACCCTTAGATTCAATGTCACCCTGTTTTTCTGTCATACTATTTTGCTCTAGATGATCTAGCTCTCTGTTGAGCATCAAAATGGGCAGGGATTATCTACAAATTTGTCTCATGTTTTCTAGGCAGAAGAAAGTAGTACAGGCACGAAAAGATTGATTCTATTCTAATATCCCTCAGTAGATGTTGGAAGCGAGAACAAACAGTGATGACAAGGCTGGTTAATCGCCTCCTTCAAATATGTATGAATGCCATCCAGAAAATCATGTTTCATTTGTGAAATGCGCCATTCCTCTTTTCCTTCTTTAGGTGTGAGTCATGGAAAAAGTGTGGACTGGATGGACTCTCAGGGAGAAGAGCAACGCCTTTGGCAGAAGATGGCTGAAAACCCTGGAACTCCCGTGGAGGGAGTACTTATGCTGCGTTCCAGCATGGGGAAGTGCAGGCTCTGAAGGGACAAGTTCTTCAAGAAGGAGACCTCTAGGAACTGTCTAGCTGCTATTTCTACCAAATAGCAGGCTGGGCTTTGGATTCTGCTTCCCTGCCATTTTCACCCATTCAGAGTGGGATATCAGGGCCCAGATGATCATGGCATGAACATTTAGAGTCATCTTGCGGGGTTCCTAAAAGCACCAACTATCTTTACTTTGCATTGTGATGGTACACAGCTGTAACACCAGGACACTATGAAGCTGAGGCAAGAAGACTAAGTTTGGGTCCAGTCTGAGGAATTTAGCATTTTAGCAATTTAGCAAAGCCCTGTCTCAAAATAAAAATGATAAAAGGGACTGGGTATGTAGCTCTGTGAATAGGCCCCGAGTTCAATCCCCAGCATGCCCTAAACAAACAAAAGAGTACCTATGTCTGTGGACTAAGGTCTCCCTGACTGGACAATAGAAAGTGGTCACACTGTCCTGTCAACAACAAAATTGTGTAATAACTCATGGAGTTTCTATCATCGCAGAAATAGCACAAGCTTATGAAACTATAGTTGAGATTGAGGAACATCCAGCCTTTTTGTAATTATGAGTTACTTTGTATTTATTCAAATAGTGTGCGGAAAAAGGAGAATGCTCAGAAAGAAGAAATTCCTGTAATCCAAAGAAGGCATGGTAAGGATAGCTGCTGGGGTAACAGGCTGGTCCTGTTATGGTAGCAAACATGAGGACTGGCCGGGTAATGCACCAAGACAGAATGACAGGACTTTTTACTAGTGCCTGTATAATTTATTATCTGAACTGGTCTACTTTTTTAAAAATTGAATTCTTTATTGGTATATTTTATATACAGCTCACAACCACACTCAACATAGGGGAATTAGTACCAGTATATGACATGAATTAATTCTCAGTTTTACCCATATCTCTATCCACTCACAACCCCCCCATCCCTAATATCCATGTGCTTTCTTTTTCTTTTCAAATCATATTTATTCTTTCCCCTACCACTTTCCCTTTGAACATTTCCTATTTCACAAAATCTATCAGACATTCTAGAACTCATTTACATCCACAGGTTCTCATACCAGAGAAAAGACACAGTATTTAAAAATCTGTGGAAATTGGTCTACTTTTGAAAGTGAAAGCAGCTAAATAATTGCATCTGGACAATGGCACAAACTGGCACTGACCTGAGAAAAGTAAGATGCAGAGTCATCCTACTGAGAGAAATCTGTTGTAAACAATTATTTTATAAAATATGATGAGCCATTCATGATAAAACTAAGAAATAATGGTCAATATGCTGTTCATTGATGAGATCATTTGAATTTCAAAGGAGGTACTCTACCTACTGACGTACTTCTTTTCCCCTGTTTGCTCTCACCCTTTCATTTTGTCTTTCCCTGCGCTGTTGCTGCTATTTATGATGGTCAGTTATTGCCATAATAATGCTGAATAATAAACCACTTCAACTGTTGTGATTTCAATGGTAATATTTTTCCTATGATTATAAAAGTGGGTTAGGAAAGCTGTACTTCCTATTATAAGCCTGAAGGTCTAGGTCAGCTGCTCATGTCTCATCCTGTTTGGACAAAAGAAATAGCCAAAGCCTGGTGACAGCAGAGACAAAACAGTTTAAACTGCACTGCTCATACACAGTTAGAGTCCCTATTTGTGTCATGTTCCATACATCAAAGGAAATCCATAGGGCCAGACCTAAAATCAATAAGCCAAAACACAAAATCCATGACAAGACTAAGGATATTGGGAGCCACACGAATGAAAATAAAAAATTGGGACCTATGTATTCAACATAGTATTCAAACCATTACCCAGGGAAGTCACACAAGAGTAAGTAACAAGGATACATACAGGAAAGGGGGTCTCACATTATAACCAGTTGCAGATGACATGATACTCTACATAGAAAATCCAAAGAACTCCACCCCAAAACTCTTAGAATTAATAACTAACTTGTAGCAAGATACAAAGTCAGCATGCAAAAATCAGCAGTATTTGTGTACACAATAATGAACTCAGTGAGAAGAAAATTATAAAAATAATACTATTCATGATAGTATCAAAAAATGAAATACCTAGGTGCTAAGCTAACTGAAAAACCAAAAGAGCTCTGCAAAGAAAACTGCAGTATTCTGAGAAAGGAGACTGAAGAGAACATCAGAAAATGGATACATTTCCCTTGCTCCGGGATACACAGAATCAATACAGTAGAAATGGCCACACTCACAAAACTGTTGCACAGATCCAATGTAATCCCAATCAAAATGCCAACAAGATCAATCAGAGAGCCAAAGAAAACTATCCTAAACTTCATATGAAGCCAAGAAGAGATGCAGAGTAGAAAAACCAGTGTTGGGCAACAAGAGCAAAGCAGGAGGCATCACGTTACCTGACGTTGGGCTATACTACAAAGCAGCAGTAATAAAAATAGTGTAGAACTTTAACAAAAACTGACATGTGGATCAGTGTAACAAAGTAGAGGATAGAGAAACATCTCCAGATACCTTTAGCTATTTGATGTTTGACAAAGGAGTCAAAGGATATATTGGAGGAAAGACAGTCTATGATACTGGGAAAACTGGGTTTCTAGCTGGCAAAAGTTTGAAAGTAAACCCACATCTCTCACCATGTACAAAACTAAAATCAAAATGGGTAAAAATCTAAATATTAAAACAGAAACATTGAGCCTACTACAAAATAAAATAAGTAAAACAAACACTTAAAGCCATAGGAGGTAGGTGAGGTTTTCCTAAACCCAACTATGATTGTGCAAGAAATATCAATAAAAATCAACAAATGGAGTTACATCAAATGAAAAAGCTTCTGCACAGCAAAAAAAAAAATCAATTAGTAGAGTGAGTGAACAGATGACCTACAGAATGGGGAAAATACTGCCAGCTATTCCACAGAATAACTAGCATACGTGAAGAACTCAAAAAAAAAAAAAAAACAGTAACTAAAAGAACCAGTCAAGAAATGAGCAAGTGAAATGAATAGACACTTCTCAGAGTAAGAAACACAAAAGGTTAACAAATATATTTTAAAATGTTTCACATCTCTGGCCATTAGAGAAATGCAAATCCACCTGATGCTAGGATTCCACCTTAAACCAGAAAGAATGGCAATCATCAAGAAGTCAAAAAATAATTAATGCTGGAGATGTGGCTATAGTGAAAAAAGAACCCTCATACACTGTTGGTAGGAATGTGAACTAGTACAGCCATTATAGAAATCAGTATGGAAACTCCTCAAAGAACTAAAATTACAAATTTCATAAGACCCAGCTATCCCCCTGCTGGATGTCTTTCCCAAAGAGCTAAAGACATCATAGTACAACAACATACATACCAATATTTATAGCAGTGAAATTCATAGTAGTTAAATTCTTCAAGCAGCCTGCATACCCATTAACAAATGACTGCATAAAGAAGATACAGTACCTAAACATAATATAATACTACTGGATTATAAAGCAGAACAGATTTGTAGGAAAATGGATGCTCCTGGAAAATATAATGTGGACTGAAATAAGTCAGATACACAAGTTTAAATGCCATACGGTGTCTCTCATTTGAGAGAGACAAAGTACAAACAACATGCACAATAAAGGATGGATGGAAAGAGACAAGAGATAGATCTCTTGCAAATGAGAAGGGGTCCAAGAGAACATGGGTTAGAGGAGGCGGTAGGGGAAGGGAAATAAGTGGGATAAGGATACACTATATACAAGGACATATAAACATCAAATGTCCTAAACATGACATAAAACTAATAATACAACAAGAAAAAAAATGGAGAAATGGGATTATGAAGAGGAGGGAGGGACATTGCAGGGGAAAAGAAGGGCATTTTTAAAAAGAACCAAACTGGGCCAGAGATTTAGCTCAGTGGTAATGGTGCCTGCCTAGCAAGCGCACGGTCCCTGGTTTGATCCCAGTAAACACATATAACAATACCGGGCATGGTGACTCATGCCCACCAGCAATCAGTACCACATACCACAGTGCTGGGCATGCTGGCTCACACCTGTATTCCTTGCACTAGGGTGCAGAGGCAGGAGGACTGCTGAGTTTGAGGCTTGCCTGGGCTACATAGTGAGCTCAGGGCCAGCCTGAACTACAAAGCGAGATACTGTCTCAAAAAAAGAAAAGAAAAGAACTAACCTGTATCATGCACGTGTGCCCACTCCAAAAGATGACTATAAACTGTGTGTACTGCAAACATATATTAATAAAAAAATGTTAGATAAATAGACTTTAATGATATGATTAATTAATCAGTTAATACTATCTCGGGTCCTATTAGCCTTGACTCTGCCTCTCTGCAAACAACATGTACTAAGGAACATGAAAGTATTTGCTAAGAATACAGATAATCCATCAATCAGTGAGTAGATTCCAAGAAAAGAAAGAAAATACTCATATTGCCAGGTGTGGTGTCTCACACCTATAATCCCA
>PVIC010038293.1:0-17674 GCA_004025085.1 Thryonomys swinderianus | reverse complement strand
TTTTTTTTTTTTTTGCTTTTTGGAGACAGGGTCTCGCTTTGTAGTTCAGGCTGGCCCTGAGCTCACTATGGTGCCCAGGCAAGCCGCCGCGAACTCAGCAATCCTCCCGTCTCTGCCTCCCGAGTGCTGGGATTACAGGCGTGAGCCACCACGCCCAGCATTATATGTGGTTACCGGGGATTGAACTCAGGTCCTTGAGTTTGCAAGGCAGGCACCGGAACCACTGAGCTAACCCTCCGGTCCCAGAATCTTATTTTAATAGTTAACATGCTTGGGACCTCCCACTGATCAATTAATTTCTCTATTTAGTCATAATCCTAAAATAAGAAATTACATTTTCTCTAATAAGACACTGTCTCAAGCATAAAGAATCACTTGTTTCTAAGCACAGTATGATAAGTAGCATCCAAACACCAAGACTGAAAAACCACAATTTATCTCACCTTCAGGTCAGTATTTATGTCAGAACAAGACTGGGGCAGACTGGAGGTCACTGAAACTGATCTGAAGGGGCACCACTAGCTAGCACATCTAAGGCAGCAACTTAAAACATTCTAGTACTGAATTATAATCTATAGAATGAAATACAAAACCATCACTAAATAAATACCACAGTAAAAATTACTTAAATAAGATAATATCAGTGACAAAATAATAATAATAATAATAATAATAATAATCAGTGACAAAATAATAATAATAATAATAATCAGTGACAAAATCAGTGGGTAAAACTTTGAGGAGAAATAGGATACTAGCAGGGCTGCATGTATCACCTCCAAGATATTAATAAATTACAAAGAGAAGAAAAGTAGTCATTTTTCACTGGAGAAACAGGGTAGACAACACCTTAGACAATCAAGGGCAACATGTCCTAAAGAGACACATTTCCATCACATGCCTCCTGAAAAAGATGCACTTAGAAGAACACGTCACTTCTGTGGTGTTTTTGCCAAATACACATAATTTTAGCAGTCATGAGTAAACATTAGAAAATTCTAATTTGAGAGCTATTTCTACAAAATAATTGACTAGTACTCATATAACATGTCAAGGTCAGGAAAGAAACATTTCTCTGGCCATCTTTTGTAATGCCCTTTTCTTTTATTATCTATCCTTTTTAAGAATTAATTACTACTATCTAAACTAGAACATATTTCACTTATTTTACTTACTTTCTTTTCTACATAAAATAAGCTCTATGAGAGCAGGGCTTTTTGCTTTTTCTACAATTGTATCCACAGTGTCTAGAACACTTTCTAGGAGAGGGCTGTATATATACAACAAAATATTGCTCACTGATTAAAAAAAAAAAGGCCCCATCACTGGCTTGCAAGTGCAAAATTGCAAGTTTGGTCCCTGCTACCACACACACACGCACACACACACACACACACACACATATACTAGAAGACAGTTATAGAAATTAAAATTCCGAAGTACATGTGTAGTAAATAAAAATTTGAAAAGCTGGTTGAGATAGAAAATTTTACTCTAGTTTCTGAATTCTAATAAGTCCCCAGTTTTTCAGTTAAGTGTGCTTTTCACTTATCTACTCATCCCAGCTATTATGTATACAACACTGAACTAGGCATCAGGGATACAGATTAGTAAGGCATGATCCCTATTGTCAAGAAAGTTACTATTGAGTGGAAAGAGCAACATAAAATAATTACAAAGTAGAAGAAGAGAAAAAGTAGGCATATGCTATGGGTATTCTGTGGAAAGAGGTATACAGTATGTAGTTTGAGGAGTAAAAGGAAAGGCTTCATAAAAGCTATATTTATGAAGGCTCTATTAATGTATGCTTACAACTTGGATAATCAGCCAGGCATAGTGGGGCACATCTATAACCCCAGCACTCAATAGTCTGAGGCAAGAGGACTGTCACAAATTTGAGGCCAGCCTAGGACACACAGTTTAAGTTCAGCCTGAACAACATAATGAGGCCATATCTTAAGACTTGTATAAAATGAGTTCTAGAATGTAGAATAGATTTTGTGAAATAGAAAATATTCAAAGGGACAGTAGTAGGGGAAAATAATGAGGGGAAAGAATAAATATGATTTAAAAAGAAAAAGAAGAGGCAGGCGCGTGGTGTAGTTCAGCCTGGCGGAGACCCCGTGGTAGTGTTGCGCGGAACCCTGTCTGCTGGGGAGGCGCCAAAGCCGCGCGCAAGGAGGTGCAGATGAGGCCGGGCCTGAGCCGCTGGGAGCCGAGGACCATCCGGACGCGGTGGGACTGACCACACGCGACACCGAGGGCCGGGACAGCACGGACCATGGCGTTGAGGTGGATTAATAAGGAACTCAGTGATTTGGCCTGTGACCCTCCAGAACAATGTTCTGCAGGCCCAGTTGGGGATGATATGGTCCATTGACAAACCACAATTATGGGACCTAATGACAGCCCATATCAAGGCAGTGTATTCTTTTTGACAATTCATTTTCCTACGGACTACCACTTCAAACCACCTAAGGTTGCATTTACAACAAGAATTTATCACCCAAATATTAACAGTAATAGTAGCATTTGTCTCTATATTCTAAGATCACAGTGGTCTCCTGCTTCAACTACTTCTAAAGTTCTTTTATCCATTTGTTCACTGCTATGAGACCCAAACCCAGATGACCCCCTAGTGCCAGAGATTGCATGGATCTATAAAACAGAGACAGAATATCTCGAGAATGGATTCAGAAGTATGCCATGTGATGCCACCTTAAAATCAGAATAACCTGCATTATAGCTGGAATAAACTTTAAATTACTGTTAAAAAAAAGAAAAAGAAAAAGAAAACATGTATATAGGGGGTTGTAAGGTGGGTAGGGACATGGGCAAAAATGAGAATTAACTCGTGTCCTATACTGGAACAAATTCCCTAATGTTGAGTGTGATTGTGAGCTGTATATAAAATGAACCAATAAAGAATTAAATTAAAAAGCAAAGAATTGTATTTGCCTATCTGTGATCTATTGATTTCACTCATTAGCGTGTCCTCCAGGTGTATCCATTTGCACATAAATTGTACCAATAAAGAATTCAATTAAAAAAACCAAAGAACTGTATAATAGTATACTACAAAGAGAAAGTCACGTAAATAAAGCCACAAGTTCAGGAAAGGGAGCAGTGAAAGGCACAGATAGGCTGGAGCAATGGGTGGGGACAGGGAAGAAAACTGGGATAGAAGGCTGGGTTACAGGGAGAATGCCTAAGCACCCTAAACCTCATTTGAAGGTACAAGGCCCTGACCTCTGAATATTTATGGATTGGAGACAGATGGTCCCAGAGCACTGCTCTAACAGAACTGCAGGTTTATCTGGTATAATTTTCTAGCAAAGTACTTTTTTTTTTTTTTTTTTTTTTGCTTTTTGAGACAGGGTCTCGCTTTGTAGTTCAGGCTGGCCCTGAGCTCACCATGGTGCCCAGGCAAGCTGCCGCGAACTCAGCAATCCTCCTGTCTCTGCCTCCCGAGTGCTGGGATTACAGGCGTGAGCCACCACGTCCGGCATTGTGGTATGCGGTGTTGATTGTTGGTGGGCGTGAGTCTCCACGCCCAGCATTATATGTGGTTACCAGGGATCGAACTCAGGACCTCGCACTTGCGAGGCAGGCGCTGGAACCACTGAGCTAACCCTCCGGCCCAAAGTACTTTTTTTTTGAGACAGGGTCTCGCTTTGTAGTTCAGGCTGGCCCACAGCTCACTGTGTAGCCCAGGCAAACCTCAAACTCAGCAATCCTCCTGTCTCTGCCTCCCGAGTGCTGGGAGTACAGGCGTAAGCCACCCCCATGCCCGGCACTGTGGTATGTGGTATTGATGGCTGGTGGGTGTGATTGTATGTGGTTACCGGGATTGAACTCAGGGCCTTGCGCTTACGAGGCAGGTGCTGGAACCACTGAGCTAGATCTCCAGCCCTAGCAAAGTACTTTTTATAACCAGTTTCTTTTGTCCCCTGGATTTTAGCCCCACCATTCATTTCTCTTAAATTGGCCATTCAGAGGTACTGAGAGTATTTCACACTAAGTATTCATAAAGTCACATACTGACTGCTAAGCAACCTTAGGAATCTGAAGGCATTCCATTAATTCCATGAGTTAATACCTCTCTTGGTCCAATTTTCTACCCCTTGCTTCTGGCATAAAACAAAATGTTTAATTTTCCTTTTATAGAATAATCCTTAAGGTGATTGGACATTGTTTTTATAGTTTCCTGAAATCCTCCTTTCTGCATGTTACACATTCTCCATTCCTCATAGTATGGCACTAACAGCACAGACTGTGGAGCAACACTGCCTGTGTTTTAACTTGGGCAGTCACTTAATATTTCTGTCTTAGCTGTCTCATCTAGAAAATCAAGGTAAAAACAGCAGTAACTCATACCGCTGTTAGAAAGTGCCTGGAAAAACATTGTGCAGCATTACTATTATTGTGGAGCTTGAGCCCTCACATTTACTGACAGGTTATGCCTGCCAGTATTCTGAGAAATAGGCTTAGGATTAAAAAGTTCAGTACATTATGGAAAACAGTATGGTGGTTTTTCATAAAACTAGACATGTGAGTAGTATATATCCAAAAGAGCTGAAATCAGCATACTTAAGAGATATCTATAACCCCATGTTTACTACAGCACTATATTCTCAAGAATCAAGAAATGAAATCACTCTAGGCATCCATGGATGGATGAATGAATAAAGAAAATTTGGAATATATATATATACACACACCCACACACATACACACACACAACAAAATATTGCTCACTGATAAAAAAGAAAAAATTTGTCATTTTTAGCTAGAGGACGTTATGTTAAGTGAAATAAGCCAGGCACAAAAAGATAAACACAGCATTGTCTCACTTATAAGTGGAAGCGGAGTTGATGCAGAGGAGAGACTAGGATAGTGATTAACAGAGCCTGGGAAGGGTGCTGGGGAGGAGGAATGGAGAAAGGATGGCTAAAAGGGTGGATGGGAAGAATAATTTCTGCTGTAAAGCATAGCAGCATAACTACAGTTCACAACAAATAAGTCAATTATTTCAAAACAGCTAGAAGTATTTTGAATGTTCTTAAACACAAAGAAATATCTGAGGTGAAAAATGTCAGTTACCCTGATCTGATCATTACAATTGTGAACATGTATTGAAATGTCACGAGATACCCTACAAATATATAAATTACTGTGTATCTATTAAAAATACTTATCTTGGGATTCAGCTTTGTTTTACTAATTTAATACTATTAGCAAAGGACGTAAAAACAAATGAGTGTAAGAAAAAAAATGAGGACAAAATAAAAGAAACAAGTTAAAAGTGGGAGAATCTACAAATAAATCACACTCTTATTCATTGCTCCTGTGCTGGAGGCCCTCAACTTGTTTTTCTTGCTTTCTCCAAAGGATCAAAATCCATTTCAACTTGAGTTTTCCTATCTTGATTTCTGGTGATAGTAAACTTGTGCCACTCCCTTACATTTGGTCTCTACATACATTGTTCCTTCTACCTTATGTACAAATCCTTTTAAAAAGCCTATGCTCATCAGGTAGTGGCCTTACTGCTTCTCACACTGTTCTACCAGTGTCTTGAGATCCTGAGCCACTTTGCTTATGAGTAACTTAAATGCCTTGCTCTGCTTCTCATACTGTGCCCTGTGTAGCTTAGCAAGCTTCCAGCAGGCCTTGGAGTCAGCTTGGCAGGGAGAGGAACTGGTGCAGGTTTTAAAAGGGAGAAGAGAAACCCAGGTCTGGTGATGGCAGCACAAGGCCTATGGGCTTCAGCAGCTTTGCAGCTTGCAGCACCTTCCTGAAATACCCTCTTTGATATTCCAGGCAGGCCAGGTTATTGTTGGTGACATTCTTGCCACTTTTGATTTCTTGACTTCCAATAAAGTTTCCTTCATCTTCACCCCCCAGCCCTTTCTGTAATTCTGAATATCACATATTAATTCATTATCTTTCTGAAACCAGGGGTTTTACTTCTCTAACAGTTTTGGTGGGAAAAACAGAAGTTATAGTACAATACTGTGCACCACTCATTGTAAAGGATTTCATGTGGGAAACAGAGGCTTATGCAATGGTCAGGAAGGACACAGACAGAGAAGAGGGAAATTGTTACAGAAGATAGCCCGTGGCTCTGAGTTTCCCAGGGCTACTGAGTTCACTGGGAGCTATGGCAAGTCTGACTATCTCTGTGAGCCATGAACAACCTCAGCTGCCTACAGCACCAGAGTAGGTGCTACAGTTTGGGTCTAGCTTGTTCCTC
Source organism: Thryonomys swinderianus (assembly GCA_004025085.1). Classification (NCBI taxonomy): domain Eukaryota; kingdom Metazoa; phylum Chordata; class Mammalia; order Rodentia; family Thryonomyidae; genus Thryonomys; species Thryonomys swinderianus. The sequence continues at coordinate 11,421 of PVIC010038293.1, read as the reverse complement.
CAAAGGTCCATGTACTAAAGCTTAGCCTGTAGCCCTATAAGGTAGAACGTTTAAGAGAAGGGGCAGGGGCTGGGGATGTGGCTCAGGGATGGAGCTTGCCTAAAGTACTCAATGCTCTGGGTTCCATCCCCACCACCACAAAAAAATAACAGGAGAGGCCCAGTGAGAGGTCACCAAGTTATAAGAATGTGCCTTGGAAGAAAGACAGTGGGACCCCATCTTTTTGGCTCATGATGAGGTCAGTAGCTTTGTTCTGTCATGTGTTTCCATGACAATGTGCTGCTTCATCACAGATACAAAGCAAGGCAGCCAGTTACAATCAAACCTCCAGAACTGGGAAGCATTTGTTTTTCAGACAGGGTCTCGCTTTGTAGTTCAGGCTGGCCCTGAGCTCACTATGGAGCCCAGGCAAGCCTCAAACTCAGCAATCCTCCTGCCTCTGCTTCCTGAGTGCTGGGATGACAGGCATGAGCCACCACGCCCAGCATTGTATGTGGTTACCGGGATTGAATTCAGGGGCTTGTGCTTGCGGGGCAGGCGCTGGAACCATTGAGCTAAATCTCCAGCCCAACTGGGAAGCATTTTGTGACACTAACAAGAAGCTAACAGCACATGACTGGCATGGCTACCTCTGAAGAATAATGGCTTCTTCTCTTCTGCCTCTCTATTAAAGCTTGTCTAGTTCTCTAACTACTCCTAGCTTCTAGTCACCATTCCCTGGAGCTTCTGCAATCAGACTACAGTTGTCTGCTAAGGGGACTGAGTTTCTCCCTTCTTCTCCAGACCACTTCCTGGATGTCCATTGATACTTCTACTTTTACCACCATGGTCCCAGACAAGCAGTATCTTCTGAGAGCTCTCTGTGTTTCTCAACCCAGTAGCCTGTTATTAAAATATAGAACATACCATAACATTTTTCTTCCCAAACTTGTACCACTTCCCATTTCATTTAGAAAAACAAAAACAAAACACAAAATTACCAGAACTGTCCAGGCTCCATCACATGAGGTGCACTCACCTTCTTCCTTCCTGTAGTCAGCTCTGCCACCCACTGTTCCTCTCTTCCTCACCCACCTGACTCTAGCTGCTCTTGTCTCCTTGCTACTTTTTTTTTTTGAGACAGGGTCTCACTTTGTAGTGCAGGCTGGTCCTGAGCTCACTATGGAGCCCAGGCAAGGCTCGAACTCAGCAATCCTCCCTGCCTCTGCCTCCCGAGTGCTGGGATTACAGGCGTGAGCCACCACGCCCGGCTCCTTGCTACTTCTTTACACACCTGGCACCCTCCTGCCACAAGACTTCTTCAGTGGTTCTTCTCCCTCCACTATCAGTAGGGTTAACTCCTTCATCTTAACTTTACTAAACATTGCCCACACTATGTGTAATTATCCAACTTTCTCCTACCACAACCTCATTGACATGCTCAAATCCCTATAGCTTAGTCTATTTTTATATTCCATACACTTACCATTTTTTTGGGGGGTGGTACCAGGGGTTGAACTCATGACCTTGCATTTGCCAGGCCTGTGCAGTGCCACTGAGCTAAATCCCTGGCCCAGACTTACCATGTGGTAACACATTAGAATACTAGGTCTTTTTCTTACTTATTACGCTTACTGCTTACTGTTTGTCCTTCCGGCTAGACTGTGGGCCCCAGGAGAAAGCATGGACCTTTGTTCACTGATGTAGTCAAGTATCGGAACAATGGCTGTCACAGAGCAGCCTGATGAAGATATATTCAGTGTGATAGGCCTGTGGCAAGCTTTAACACATTACACCTCTTTACTCTGTGGTCTCTGCCTCAACAGTCAGTCGTCCTCTCCAGTACTTTTATCCTTCTACTGCCCTTTCTATTCCCTGACACAATCTCCTGAAGCATCCTTACATTCTCAGACCTTGTGCTCCGTCCTCTCATCTCTTCTTCAACTGAAACTGACCTCTCTACTCAGGACTCCTGCGCCCCAAGCCTCTCATATGCCATATCCTTCAGGGTCTGAAGGTAGGGTTGGTGTTATTTTTGGATTCTTTGTTGTTCCATGGCTGTTACTGTCCTACTATTAATTAAAAAGCTCTAGTCATGAGAGGAGGATGCTAGTCTGTTCTCTCCCTTGAACCCGTCCCCACTGACTGTGTGGTGATAGTCCTGTTACTGTAGGCATGCAGTTCATCATCTCACTCAGCAACCCTGACTTTCATCTACATCCACACTGTTTTGGCTCCTCACACTCACGGCCAAATCTAGACTATATTATCACCAAGATCTGCACTGCTTTTTTTTTGACAGGGTCTTGTTTTGTAATTCAGGCTGGCTCTGAGTTTACTATGTAGCCCACGGTGGCCTCGAACTCAGCAATCCACCTGCCTCTGCCTCCCCAGTGCTGTGATTACAGGTGTGAGTGCACTACTTTTTAAACTGGAGTTTAAAAACACTTTTTTCTAATCATGATCTTTTTACTTCCACTACGATGAATATTTGATCATCACAAAATCTTCCTTTCTTCTTTTCTTCGTTGTGCTTTGCTAATGGTTTATTAGTATGTCACTTCTTTCTTGCCTCAACTGAGACACCAAGGGCCATTACTTTGTGGACCATAGCCACTCTAACCTTCATGGATTTTTAAACTGGTTCACATAATAAATTTGTAACAGTGCCAAAAAAAAAGCCTCAAAAATTCACAAAACGAAGTAATAAATCAATGTCTTACTTTATGTAAGAATAAGTAAATTCCTTAGATTTAAAAAAATTTCAGGAATAAATAACATGAGAGTTGGGGAATTAGTGAATTGTAATCAGTTTTTAACACTGTTACCACACTGTAGGACCACAAGCTAATCAACAGAAACACCTGGCATCTTTGTCAGAACTCTGTTAATCACAGTACTGTTTGTGTGTTGTGGGACTTCTGCACATGATTACAATGACTAATGTACTATTATTTTATAAACCGTGTTATAACTGAAAATATCTTTATATTCTACAATAATATCTCTCAAGCATCCATTAGGCATTGGGTCTAGTGATAGTGCTGAAAAACACAGCCCCCAAACAGTAACTGTGGAATACAAACTGGCTGTGATAAAATGCAATGAAGAAGACCAAACATCCAGTGTGAGAGCCTGTGTTGTTAATTTAGGACAAAGCACTGTACAAATTAGACCTAATGAAGGACGTATAGAAAAAGTAAAACTACGTCACCATGTTATACATTCTTACATCCCCTTTACATCTTTCCTTATGGGATATTTAGCCTTGAAGTATGAATTGTAAATCATGAGGCCATTTTTTGGAACACATCTACCACACAAATGTGAAGATCTTAAAATCGAGTACCTCCCCTGCCTGTTTCAGGAAGTGCTTCTCCCATTGTTATATCATAGGCATACAGTACAAAATGTAGCAATTAGGAGCAAGGGCTTTGGAGCCAGATTTCCTGCATCGGACTCTCCAGTTCAGCCATTTTCTAGGTGTAGGGCTCCAGGGAATTTCGTTGTTTTTTGAAAGGATCTTGCTTTGTAGTTCAGGCTGGCCCTGAGCTCACTATGTAGCCCAGGCAAGCCTTAAACTCAGCAATCCTCTTGCCTCTGCCTCCCCAGTGCTGGGATTACATGCGTGAGTCACCACACCCGGTACTGTTGTATGTGGTTACCGGGAATTGAATCAGGGGCCTTATGGTTGCTAGGCAGGTGCTGGAACCACTCAACTAAATCTCCAGCCCTCAGGGAACTTTTTAAACTTCTCTCTACATTGTTTTCCTCATCAGAAAGATTCAGATGATGATAGTATCTATTTTAAAGAGTCCTTGTGAGGACAGAATGAGATGATATATGTAAAATAAGAGACCCCCACATGATACTGAGTAAACACATTATGTAAGTATAGCCACTGTTGTAGTGATCATCATCATTTTCACCACCTTTGCATCATTCCTTGATGATACTTCTAAGACTGAATTCATTTCATTGAGATAAAAAGATAATATGCCTCTTTGTTGACAGAATATAAATTACTACAAGATATGCAGAAACATGAAGATTTGCTGTTTTGAAAAACTGCAGAAACTTTCACCACAGCTCTGAGTATAGAGCAGCATAGCCAACCCAGGGAGAGCCTTTCTAGCACAAATTCTGTGTACGAAGAGAGATTTCAAATAGAGCCTGCTGAGACACTAAGATTTGTGTCAGGTGAGTCAGCGCCATGTTAAGGGACGTTTCTTTAACCATCTTACCTTTAATCTGTCTTTGGGCAATGCAACCATCCCTTGCTTAATGATTTCCAAGACTCGTTCCACTGACAGCTCAGCTCCAGCTTGTAGCAACCTTGAGCTAAAGAAGGTGATCACCTGAAATGTAAAAAGAGTTATTTTTAAACAAGTAGTTGTACGTGATGCATTTTCAGCAGATGCCTCTGTCGCACGGTAGTCAAACTATTATGATTCCATTTCTAAAGTGACGTGGCTTTTACTTTAGCTATCCCCCTAAATGCCATTCTCTCTGTACAGGGTTTGATGGCTAAATAGGAGCCAGACCCAGATATTCAGGGCTGATCATTCATTCACTCTGTGAATTAAGTGGCTTTCAAAATGCTGATCTTTGTTGTGCTGCCCCTCCTTGCATTTATATTTCCTTTAGGAAGCCTACCATCAGGTGGGGAATAAAAGCTAAATCTTAGAACCTGTCAGTTTTGAGGCTTAATAATTTATTTTTCTAAAGCTGAACTTTTACATGTTTTTCTTTTTATGGGTAAAATACATAAGTAATTCTTTGCACGCATTTTAATGTTTTCTTCTAAATTATCTCCTAAATATTAATGTTGGCAGGATATAGTGAACACTTAGTGGAAAATACACTATCTTATACAAATGCTACTGGCAAGAGAAGCTGGTCTGCTAAAAAATGGTTTAAAAGTAGAAGCATATCTGTTAGAAACACATCCTAGGAAATTAAGAGGTATGAGGTAGTAAGGTAGATGCTTGAGACTTACAGTTTCCTAGTATTTCCTGAAAGGAGAAATCGGAGCTGTTTAGCTCACTGTTGTGGATAAGGTAGATAAAGAGTAGTTCTCAGACATGGCTGGCCATAAACAGGAGCTGCACAACCTTGTGAAATCCTGATCCTAGGCCTCGCCGGAAACCTTCTGCATTGTTCTCTTTAGGTGATTACAATGACAGCTAGAATCTAGACTAGAAGTCTCTAAATATTTTTTTATTGTATATACCTACAAATGAAAATAAAGGGGAGGATATACTTGCTATATATGTTGTATTTATGAAGCAATATTTCTCAATGCTGTTTTGTGTATCAAAACATATATAAAGAACAATTTAAAATGAAATAAAAAAAACTAGATTTTAAAAGTAACTGATGATGCAGAAAACTTTTTTGTATTATTTTAGGTACTCAGGAGGTTGAGGCAGGAGGATTATGTCTTGCTAATCACAAAGGCTTCACATTATCATCAACAAGGAGAACACACATTCCTAGTAAGTCACTGTTTATTCCAGCTGATATAAACCCATACTGGTGACAGTCTTCCTGATAATATTTATGGACCCATTTCTATTTTTTTTTTAAAGAGGAGGAAAAGTTTATTGAGAAAGAAAGCTTCTGCCTAAGAGGGACAGAAGGGGAACCTATTTCTTATAGATGGGTTCATCACTATTTCCACCTTGTAACATGATACTTGTTCTAGGATGAAAGAGATGGCAATTTTTTTTTTCTTTTTTGAGAGAGGGTCTTGCTTTGTAGTTCAGGCTGGTTGTGAGCTCCCTATGTAGCCCAGGCAAGCCTTGAACTCACAGCAATCCTCCTGCCTCTGGTTCCCGAGTGCTGGGATTACAGGTGTGAGCCACCATGCCCAGCACTGTGGTGTGTGGTACAGATTGCTGGGATTATGGGCATGGTGGCCTTGTAATATGTGGTTACCAGGGGGTCAAATTTGGGAACTTGCACTTGCCAGGCAGATGCTGGAAACACTGAGTTAAATCCCCAGCCCAGAGATGGCATTTCTGCCATTTTTTTGGTCATGTGTACTGATACTACATAAAGTATTAATTTCAATGTGGACAGTAATACAATATGGTGTTCTGTGAATGTTCTGTCAATATGGTTTTACTGAATCTGACTACTATAGCTAGTCACAATTCTACAGCACAATCGTGGGAATAGCAAGATGAGTGTACACTCTGGGCCTCCTGTGCATTCTCTCAGGATTCCCAGAGCTCTGGGGCTGATATTGGCACAATGTCAGTGCCAATACTACTAGGAAAACAAACTCTATTTTCAGATGAACAAATAAAGGCACAATATACTCTTCCCATGCTTCCCGCAGCTTCTAGGAGATGGGTGATCAAGATAAGGAAGCCGAATACAGCATCTGTCATATCCCCAGAGTATAAAGTGATGTGCTGACAGTTTCAGTTGCTCACACTAGTGCTACAGTGGTTGGCTTCTAAACTGCAAGAAATTATCACCCACAGGAGAGCTGCAGAGCATGCACAAGGCTCAGTTGTAAGTAAATTTCTTTTTTTAAAATGTCCCAGATTTATGTTTTAGGACTGATGCTCTAAAGCTTTTGCATTCATAGTGAAATTACTCTAGAAAGTGATGAAGAATGACCACTTCCAGAAAGTACAATTTACACATCAAGAAGGAGAGAAAGGAACTCTACTGAATGCTCACTACACACTATGTGCTTCAATGCTTTTATTTTATTCTCACAGAAAATTTATGAGGTGGGTAAAATCTCTGTCCCACAGATGAGCAAATGGAACCAGAAAAACAAGAGGTCAGGCCACAGTTACAGGTGCAGTCACAGATTGGAACTCAGGTATTTCTCAGACTTTGTCATGTCTTCAGCAATGCTTACATAGCAACATGGAATGCATAGCTTCTATAGCCTAAATTTTCAGATGGAAGCAGACGGAAAAATCAGCAAAGAATGTAAAAAACATTCATTCATTCATCTTATATTTCTAACAGTTTAAAACTTAGCATGCTCATATTGTAGTGATAATTCAAAAGGTAACATTTTAATTGTTGTGCACAACACCCATTAAAACTGAAAGCAGATAAACTTTTTTCTTTTGAAATTGTGTGTTCAAGATAGTAAAAAATAGACAAAAAATAAAGTAGAATTTTTAGCTAAAATGAGAATGAATGCTTTGTTAATATAACTCAAAGGCAACCTTTCAAAGAAAGGACTTTCCCCCTGTGCATGTCTTACAACTTTCTCCACCTACCATATTTATGGGAATCTCATGAAACACAAGCACTATACAGTAAATGACCTCCCATTATACTTTTAGCTCTGAACCATGATTATGCAATGTCATGTTCTGATTAATCAATTGTACTCTTCAAGTCATCTCAAAATCACATTTAACCCCGTCATGAAAATGGTGAATGATCATTACATCACAGATCCAAAAAGGAAAAGATTTTCAGCTGGTATGGTGGTGTATCCTTCTAACTCCAGCAATCTGAGGGGGCTGAAGGAGGAGAATGACAAGTTTGAGCCCCATCTGTGCAACTGTGAGACCCTGTCACACACACACGTGCCCATAGTAAAATAAAGAAATAAAAATGACTTGGGAACACACATACACACACAAATATTTTTCTATATATACTGAGATTATCCCATGGTTTTTCTTCTGTACTAATGTGAATTAAATTTCATTTTTAAATGTTGAACTAGCCTTCATTCCTGGGATAAATGACAGTGGTACATTATTCCTTTGATATATGATTAGATTCATTTTGCTAAGCTTTTGTTGAGGACTGTTGCATCTGTGCCCATGAGTAACCTATGGCCTGTGGGCCAAACCTGGCTTGCGGTCTGTTTTTATAAATAAAGTTTTACTGGAAGGCAGTCACGTCTGTTTGTTTCCATGTTTACTGGGTGTACTACCCCCGCAGAGCTGAGGAGCTGTGACAGAGGCTGTGCAGTCCCTGAAGCTTAAAACGTTTATTAACTGGTCATTTACAGAAAGAGTGTGATGCCTTCTTCTTCGGAAAGACAGTTACAGAGTGAACCTGTAACAAAAAAAAGCTTCTTTTTTTTTTTTTTTTTAACAAAAAGCTTTTTTAAAATGTTTACCTTAACTTTTCCCATTTCAGGAACTCTTAATTTTCTTTTCTTTTTTTTCTTTGTAGATGAAAGTTTCTGTCAGCAATGATATTTCTTCTGCTTGAATAAATTTCTTTAGCATTTCTTATAGTACACACTTGGTAGCAATAAGTTCTCTCTGTTTTTCCTTATTTGAAACTACCTTTACTCTGTTTCAGTTTTTAAAGATATTTTAGGGTATAAATTCTGGGTTAGCAAGACTTTTTTCATCCAAGGACTTACAAGCTGTCACTACAGCTGAATATACTAGTTTGCCTATTATCCCAGCTGTTAAGAGAGGTTGAGACAGGAAGATCAATAGTTCAAAGGCACCCTGGGGAACTTAATGAGGTAGTATCTTGCAACCAAAAAAAAAAAAGGGGGCTGGACAATGTAGCTCAGTATAAAGACTATGGGTTCAATCTCTAGTATAGCAAAACAAAACAAAACAAAATACAACAAAAACCAAAAGCAAAATGAAATCTCCAAAACAATGGAGTTGCTGGGGATAGAGCTTGGAACTTCCTGGGTTTAACACTCAAACAGGAGAGGGTAGAGGAGGTGGTGTATGAGGAAGAAAACAAAAGACACATTACTCAATTTTTTTTTTTTTTGGAGACAGGGTCTCGCTTTGTAGTTTAGGTTGGTCCTAAGTTCACTATGTAGCCCAGGCAAGCCTTGACAGCAATCCTTCCTCTGCCTCCTGAGTGCTGCGATTACAGGTGTGAGCCATCATGCCTGGCACTGTGGTATGTGGTACTGATTGCTGGTGGGCATGGGTCACCATGCCTGGTATTGTTGTATGTGGTACCAGGGATCAAACTCAGGACTTTGCACTTGCTAGTCAGGCGCCAGAACCACTGAGCTAAATCTCCAGCCCTCTTCTTTTTCTTTTCTTTTTTCTTTTTTGTGGTACCAGGGATTAAACTTAGGCCCTTGTGGTTGCTAGTTATGTGCGGTACCACTTGAGCCAAACCACTGGCCTGTTACTCCATTTTCTGACTGTATAGGTTCTACCAAGACACCTGTTTGTGTTTTTGTTCTGATGTTGAATAAGCATTGTATATAACATTTCTATTTTCTTGGACTGTATTCAGGACTGCATTTTCTCTTTCTTCTTTGGTTTTCAGATATTTAAATATAATGTGTGAAAATAGACTTATCTTGGTTTGTGTTGCCTGAGATTCTTGGCTGTGCAATTTGAAGTATTTCAGTATTTTGAAAATTCTTAGCTGTTATCTCTTTAAATATTTCTCCTGGCCTCTTTTTTTTTTTTTTTTAACTAGGACTCCAATTATATTTATAGTGTATCATTTGATATGTTTCCATAGCTCTTGGATATTGTGTTCTCATTTTTCAAACTTTTATCTCATTTGTTTTCATAATTTCTACTCACCTAGCTTCCAATTCATTCACTTTTTCCCCCTGCTGGCTACATCCAAACCTACCAAAAAGCAAGTTGCTACAATTCATTGTCTGCTGTGTCATACTTTTTACTTCTAGCATTCCAATTAGATTTTTCTCATGCAGTTTTCCTCTCTCTCTGGAATGCTCCATCTGTTTATGTATGTTGTCATCTATGCTACTAGGTCAGTAGTCAGCAAACTTTCTTTTTTCTTTTTTTTTACTGGGATCAAACTTGGGACTTGTGCTTATAAGGCAGATGCCTGAACCTCTGAGCTAAATCCTTGGCCCCAGCAAAGTTTTTCTCTAAAGGACCAGGCAGGACATATTTTAAGGTCCAAGGACCAAAAAATAGCCTCTGTTATTTTTTTTTTTTAACATTCGTGAATACAGAAGACATTTATTGGTTCACAAGCTGTTCAAAGTCAATTTATGAGGCAGATTAGGACCATGGTTCATACACCAGAGCTTTCAGCTACACTAATCATATTTAAAAAACCTTTTTGATGTTGCAGACATCATACAGTGGTGTTCTGTTGTCTCTTGAAAAATGATATTTTCTTGCTTTTTTATGTCTTATAATATCTGGTGGAATGTTGGACATCATGTACAAAATTACAGAAACTGAGGTAAACTCTATGTTGGTATATGTGCTGCCGAAGCGAGCACTAAACTCTATTTGGAACTGAGCACACCTGTTTGCAGGTCAGGATTGGGAATCAGCTAATTCTTTCAGGTGAGGTAAATGCTAGCATACAAACCTTGTCCCAAAAACCAATACCATGTGACAGTTTTAGTTTTGAGTCTTTGTCAAGTATATGTTTGGTCCTAAGACCTTTCTCACTCAGTGAACCCCAAAGCTGTCAACTTCCACCAGGTATTTATTTATATATATATATATATATATATATATATATATATATATATATATATATATATATATAAAAATATAATTTTTTTTTTTTTTTGAGACAGGGTCTCACTTTGTAGTTCAGGCTGGTCCTGAGCTCACTATGGAGCCCAGGCAAGCCTGGAACTCAGCAATTCTCCGAGTGCTGGGATTATAGGTGTGAACCACCACATCCAGCATTGTGGTATGTGGTAATGATTGCTGGTGGGTGTGAGTCACCATACCTGGTACTGTTGTATGTGGTTACCGGGATCGAACCAAGGACCTTGTGCTTGCTAGGTAGGCACCAGAACCACTAAGCTAAATCCCTGGCTTTATAAGGTATTTATAATTCTTCCCAGTGAAGACTCAGCTTATCTGTTATATATATTATTTTATCAAATTCCCATTTTAATAGCAAGGTTGCCTGGCGACAGTGCTAACATCCCACCCTCATTAATTAGCCAGGGAAATGGATCAAGGGCCACTTTCTTTTCTTTTTTTGAGATATACTTAAATTATGCTGTTCAGACTGGCTTTGAACTCACAAACCTCTCACCTCAGACTCTGAAGTAACTGGAGTTACAGGTATATGCCACTGTGAATTGGTTTTATTAAACTTTTACTCATAAGCATCATGAATCTTAAACTCAGTGTTTTATTTCCAAAAATAGTACTAGCAACAAATAGAAATGTGTGGACAAATCTGTAAGCAGCATTAAGTAGCTTTTCAAGAAGTAAATAGCTTGATATTATAATTCTTAAGATTGTTATTAGGAATAAACTGCTAAGAAGAAGGAATGAAGGCTTTGCCTAAATTCTGGAGAGTTACTTTGAAAGCTAGGATCAAAACAGGACCACATTCCTCAATACCTGGTGCTCCTGTATTCTCAAGAATCTTACCACCAAAGCATACATTAATTCTTAGATTATAAACCACAAACTACCCACTCATCAAAGAAGATGAGGTAACTTATGTTGTGAATACTTAGGTCTTTTTTTTTTTTTTTTTTTTTTTTTTTGG
>PVIC010038292.1:0-17670 GCA_004025085.1 Thryonomys swinderianus | reverse complement strand
TAGATGCAAATGAGTTCTAGAAAGTAGGACAGCTTTTATAGAGTGGAATATTTCTATAGGAAACTTGGTGTGGGAATATGATGAGGGGAAGGAATAAATATGATACAGAAAGAAAATAAAAGAGCATGTATAAGGGGGGAGGAGGGGGGAGTGGGTAGGGATATGGGTAAAAATGAGAATTAACTTGTGGCATATACTGATACAAATTTCCCAATGTTATATGTGATTTTGAGATGTATATAAATTGTACCAATAAAGAATTCAATTAAAATCATAAAATAAATAGTAAAATCTTTAAAAATCATAGAATAAACTAATATGACTCACCTTCATATGCCACAAAATACATCATTCCAACTGTTATATATTGCTGTAATTTCAAAGTATTTGATCATGAGCTTTGTCCATAGATTAAAGAATAAGAAAAGTATAAGAATAGAACTAGAGAAATATATGAAGGACTTTGAAGACATTTAGTAAATCTACAAAAATTCAAACAAATAGGTAAGGAAATATAGAGAAGAAACAAAAATAGAGAGGTCACATATGTACTATCAGCTGGTATATAATAAAGAATAGCATGATTCAATGAAGAAAAACATCATTAAATAGTGTTAGGTCAATTATATATTCAGATAAATAAAAGAACTCAGATCAGTATCATATAGTATATTCAAAAACCTATTCCAGATGGATTGTAATATAAATTGCATATAACATAGAAAGTTTTTTCATGAGCTTGAGATAGGCAAAGTCTTTTTTTAAAAAAGCAGAAAAAAAGGACTAATCCTAAAAGAAAAGATCTATGATTTGTACTAAATTAAAATTTAAAACTTCTGGTCATCATAAGACAGAGAAAAGACAAGCCATGGAGTGGGAGAAGAAATTTGCAATGCATGTGTCCAACAATGGACTTTTATCTAAAGTGTATAAAGGACTTTTACAATTGTGATAGAAAGACAGAGGACTCATTTCAGAACTTCAAAAGAATTAAATAGCATTTTATAAAATAACTTTCCAAATGGTCAACAGACAATAGAAAAGTTAATGAAAATTATTATTTATCAAGGAAATTTAAATAAACACCAAACAGATACACTACATATCACCAGGCTGTCCAAGGGCAGGGCTACAAAATAATGTCTTCTCTGACAGCATACCTGGGAGTATGAATTAGTTTTTTACTTTGCAAAAATGTTTGGAGGTTTTGTCCTCAGTGAACATATGCACAATGCTGTAATCCCAAGAACTGCACTACTATCTATACATAATCATGTACAAGTACCCGCACAGATGCAAAGGATTGTTTATAGCAATTTGGTTCACTGCAGATACAAACATTAAACAGTGCAAGTGCCCATCAACAGAAACACAGGCAAAGAAAGTGCAGTGCAGTAATATATCAAAATGCCATACATGCAGAAAGCACTGGCACATACAATAATGTAACATACTGTTGAGCAAAAGAGGTGATAGAGCCAATAGTGTGTGCTTCCATTCATTTTTAAAAGAAGAGCCACAAACCCATGTTGTTTTCTTCCAAACCAGGTTCTTGGAATCCTGCACTCTACACCTTTTGTTCTCATTAAGAAATATTCCTCAGGTCCAACTAAATCACTTGGATCCCTTGAAAATTCAAGGTTATCTTAATTTTGAACACTGTTGACTTGTATTTTCTCTGAGAGAAAGTTCTGTCCTCTGTCTTATCATTCATTCCTTTGCACACTGTGATATATTCTCAGATAAGACAATCACAGTCAGAAAGTAATCTTGGGGAAGTTGGATGCCCCAACTTACAGGCTGACTTGATGCTGCAGGCTCTCAGCACTGGTTTATAATTGCTTGCTTAATGGTGAAGTCTCTTGGCTAGTAGGTAACCCTTCTGATGTCCTGATTTAGGCCACATTTGTCATTCTATCACTGGGCAAATGCCAGTAATTACTAGACATTGAATGCCAATGAGTTGAGTAATCACAAGACTATACATTTGTTGACCTTAGTGATTCAGGGGAGCAAGACTTAGCTTCCAACCTGAAATGTGAGCTTTTGTCCTCTAAAAATCAAAGAATAAATTTTAGGAATGACAGAGGTTTAAGCAGGAAAATTATATTGAGAAAGAAAGCTTCTTTATAAGAGGCAGAAGGAGGAGCCTGGAAAGGTGGGTAACCCACCCATCTGACTTTTTAGAGGGCTTTTAGGGAGCAAAGTCATGAAGTGAGGCAGGTTCAGAGTGGGGGCTTCCAATAAGATTAAAAAAACAAACAAACTATAGTTAACCAATGAGATTACAAGTACAGTTGCTTAAGCAATGCTGTTCAAATGGGGTCCAATGAGGACTTGAATCATATAGCTTTTTTCTTGTCAGGAGACTTCTCTAGGTGGGCCAAAGACCTGACCCTCTGCCCTGGGTAATTCCAGTCACTGCATTCCTGGGGAGGGGGTGGATCTGGATTTTGATCCTGTGAGAATGACGCCTGTCAGTCACTGCTGTCTGGGAATGTAGTTTTTCATTGATGTTGCTGACATTTGGTAAGGGTCTTCTTTTTTGCAAGTCCTTTTACGGGTTGGTCTTATCTAACTTCCTACCACGTGTCTAGCTAGCTTTTTGACCTATAATACTAGCTTGTTTAACGTTCTGCAGCCCCACACTCCACAAACAGGTACTGCATGGTAGACTTCAAGCAAGATGGAAAGAATGAAAAAAAAAGTGGAAACCCACTGGAGATGAACACTGGTATTAAAAATACCATACAGAAGATGAAAAAGAGGTATTTGTGAATTCTTGGGTAGAGAATAACCTTTCAGTCACTCAACATTATTTGTTATTTCCTATGAAACAATAAAGGAAAACATCTGAGGAAGAAGAGAAATGAATACAAAAAGAAAGAAAAACTGAAAATGTTTTCTTTAAAATCAGAAACTAGTAAGGTTCTCCATTCTTATCACTGTTGTTCAACAGGTACTCTGGAGTTTAGTCAGAGCTGTCAAGCAAGTGAAAAACAAAATATGTTACATATCAGAAAGGAAGAAGGCAAGCTATCATCATTCACAGATGGCATATTCCTTTAAATAGAAGGTCCAAAAATTCCAATGAAAGAGACCTAGAACAAATAAACAGCTTCAGAAAAGTAGCAGGATAAAAGTTGATACATGAAAATCAATAGCTTTCCTGTACACCAACAATGTAGCTTTGGAGAAGTAAATCACAAATTCAATGGCATTCACAATAACTTCAAAAAATTAAGCAGCTAGGAATTAACCAAATCAAGACTATGAGAATATTTTATAAAGAATACTGTACTGAAAAGAACATGAGGGAATGGAAAAGTATCCTGCATCCCTAGATAAAAAGTATCCTGTGCTCCTAGAAAGAATATAGTAAAATGGTTATATGAGAAAAAATGGTGCATAGATTTAATGTAACCTTAATGAAAGTACAACCAGCAGTCTTCACAGAAAAGGAGATAGAAATCCTATGTTTATATGGAACCAGAAGTATCCCGGAATAACAGAAACAATCCTGGGTTACAAGAGCAAAGGGAAAGTCATTATAATTTTGGAAGTCTGGCTATACTGCAAAGCTAAAATGATAAAAACATCATAATACTAGCTCAAAAGCAGACCTTTTGATCAGAGGAACAAAACTGAGGATAAATCATCATGAGTTGTTAAAACACCTGGTTATATACATGGAGAAAAATGAATCTAAGTCTATATCTCTCAGCCCACACTACAAGGAAATCAAAGTACATCAAGATACAGGTATAAAACAGAAACAATGGAAGATTAAATAAGTAAAACTCTTGAAGAGATAGAGTAAGCAAAGACTTCGTGAACAGAACATCAGTTGCACAAGAAATAACACCAGCAATCCACAAATGGGGTTTTATTAAACCGAAGACTTTCTGCATAGTACGGGGGAAAAAACCCCAAAAGAGTGAAAACAATATACATTTGTGAAAAAAATTGCCAGCTATATTTCAGGCTTAGTTTTAATGTCTAGACTATATAAAGAACTGAGAACAATTAATCATACCTCAAATAAAAATGCAATGCAAAATGAATGATTGAAATAATTAGATAGTTCTCAAATCGAGTTATAGATGGTCTGTGGTGCATGAAACACGTTTGGCACTTTGGCTATTAGACTGAGAAAAATAAACAAAAAGACAAAAATAACAGATTTTTATCTTAATCCATAGAAAACTCAAGAAGTAAAAAAATGGTAATGAATTTGTGGGGAGAAAGGAATGCTTCTACATTGTTGGTGAAATGTCAATTAATGCAAGCATTATGGAGGTCCTTATAAAGATTCTTCAGGTAACCAAAATGTATAGGTTCCTTCTCACATAGTTATTCAACTCTTTTGACATAGCTGTTCATGTTGTGAACATCTTCCTGGAAAGAGTTAAAGACAATAAATGACAATGATATGTACATACTCATGTTCATAGCAGCACAGTTCATACTAATTCTTGGAAGCAGTTAGATCCATATATCTTACAGGGCACTATAAGAGATGCAGGAACAGATGAGTAGATAATGAAAATGTTCATATATGTATACACATGCAAAACGGAGTACTACTCAGACATAAAGAAAGATACATTTGACTTATTTTTAGGAAAATGTACGTATCTAAGACCCTAAGGCAGAATGAATTAAATTAGACATTGGGGCTTAAATATCACTTGGTTTCTGTTCTATGATACATTCAAAGTATCAGTAATTTAAAAAGCAAAATAAGAGATGATTGAATAATGTGTTTATTATGTATTACATACATATACAGATTTAAAAATGAAGGAAGAAGAATAAAGATAGGGCTGAAAGGAAATTGGCTTCCAATAGTATTATAAAATGCCAATTGAAATAGCCAGAAGCCTGCAGATTTATAACTAGAGTCTAGTGGCTGAATCTTCCTTTCAAAGTATGTGTAACTTTTAAGTTGTATAATCTACCTCCTCTTCCACATACTTTTATAAAATATCTGTGTTTTCCTATGAGACTCTTCATTAAACTGACTTTTGCTGTGTCTCTCCAAATGCATTCCCCTAACATAGTGTCATCAAATTGTCAGGAAACAAAGGCCTAAAAAGTGTCCCATACACCATGCTAGCTGGCTTTCCGTGTATATTTCTGTTATATTTAAGATAAATTGGTGACCTTTAGTATTTCTAGGATGTATTTTTTTTTTTTTTTGAGACAGGGTCTTGCTTTGTAGTTCGAGCTGGCTCTGAGCTCACTATGTAGTCCAGGCAAGCCTGGAACTCAGCAATCCTCCTTTCTCTGCCTCCCGAGTGTTGGGATTACAGGTGTGAGCCACCACGCCTGGCTCTAGGATGTATTTTTAATTAGTATTAAAGAAAACAGTATCTTTTTGTCCTTGACTCAAAAGAAACATGTTGTCTATGTAGTTGAGATGAACCAACTTTATGAAAAATAAGACTTCGCTAAAAGAGTAATTTATAAAAACATTGCAATAAATTGCTTGATTGATTCCTACTTTGCATTATCTATGGGATACATAGTCCCAGACTCTTGCTATTAATGCCCGTCTGGAAAGGGCAAGACGTCCACCTGTGTGAAACCCGATTCAGGAGCAACGCCTTTCATGATTCTAACTTCATAATTTCAAGAATAAAGTACAGGATTATGCAATCTAAGGAAATATCACTTCTACATTTAGAAAATAATGCCACATACTGAGAATACCCATGTTCGCTGTACCAGCTTTTCTACCAAAAAGCTTATAAGAGATTTAACTGTGATACTTAATCAATCACAATTTGCTAATGATATCAAAGTGGCAGATTCAAGTGCACTTTAGATCATTTGAAAAGCCTTTTATTTTTCACGTACTCCTTTTGTCTAGCATAGAATAACCTTTAGAACTCAGTCTCAACCCTCTCCAAGTGAAAAGACAGGAACTAATCACAAAGGGGAACTGATTGCTGTTCACCAAACTTAAAATAAAATGCAGGTCCAAAGCTTTATATGCAAAAAAGATGAAGTCCTCTTGTTCACATTGAGTCTGATTGCCTTTTCTCTTTCCCAGCCCTTTGACATCCATTAGCATATTATGAACATCTCTACAAAGAGAAGGGCCTACATATTTTAATGTGATACTCATATTAGTTCTACCAAATATCTCTTTAATTTTGTTTCCTGTGCCTGTTTAAAGTGGTCTCTCTCCACCATATAACTTCTTTCTCCAAGCTATTTTCTCCAACCTGTGAATTTTTGTAGAAATGACTGGCATCCATCTAGTCCCTACCTGAAAATACTTTATAAATTTCTCATTATTTTCAAAAATGAGATATTGCTGAATTATTGATTGTTAAATGATTTATCACTTATAAAGACAGATCCAGAATTTATCTTCACTCTCCATGTCAGAACTTGCAATTTAGTAACCTCTCAATTTTTCCATCCTTGCTGTAGTTATTACTTTGACTGTAAGGGTATGTGTGTATGTGTGTGTGTGTGTGTGTGTGTGTGTGTGTGTACATTTTAACTCCCAAATTTACTTAAAACTGGATCATTTAGCCTGATTACCCAGCTGTTAAGCTTTCTCTGATCATCATTAGAAGGGCCAGTGTCTGAGTTACTTGTTATTGAAACAAAATGCCCTGATCCTAAAGACAAAAAGGTAAGGTTTATTTAACCTTAAGTTTGTAGAGGTTTCAGTCCAGAGTTGGCTGGCTCCAAGGCAGAGCAGGACGTGGTAAAGTGGCAATAGTTCATTCAGAAGCAAAACACCAAAAGCCATGATATTTTATCCACTCTACTTAGGGTAGGCAGCACTCACACCCTTAATCCTAATGCCCTAGAGCCTTGTATTTCACTATGAATCAATTACATGCTCTAGATTTAGCCACCTATTCAGCCACCTTTTTCTAGGAGGAAAAAGCCCCACCTATGACTGCATGAGATGTTGGGGAGACATCTAGACACAAGAACTAACATACCCTTGGCCCTCCAAAATTTTATGTGCATCCCTTTGTGCAAAATGCCTTAAGTCCATCTCGAAGAGTTGCCAAAGTCCTAACAGTTTCAGCATTGCTGAAAAGATGCAAACAACTAAAAAATTGTCATTAATTTATCATGATTCAGTACTAAAACTCTTGCAAGAAATCATTTTTACAAATTTGAAATTCCTTGAAAACAGCTAGTGATGGAAATTTTTAGATGTCTGCATTATAACTCTTCATTATTTTGGCATGTAAAGTGTGACATGATGTAAACTTACATCATTACATGTGTTCGTGTATTTATATTATGTCACTAGTTTAAAATGTTTATCTAAGAGAAACAGCAATTTTATAAATGCAGATTAAAGTAAGACTCTAACAGCCTATTGCTCTCATTTTGCTACTGCACAGGTGTCACTTTATATAATTTTATAGGACACATAAATGATGTATATAAAAATGTGCCACAAAAGAATATGGCATAAAAATGGATTTAAGAAAAGCATAAACTACAACTCTGGCATTGCTAGAATTTATGTTTCCATGGTGAAGAAAAGAAACTCCCAGTGTGCAATTTTTATTATATTGCTACTTATTCTTGTGATTGAACTAAATAATATTTGAGAGTTAAAAATATATACTGATCATCTCAATAGCCATCACAGTGGGTTCACTGTAATTTAGAAATCCATTTTTATTCTTCAGTTACTAATTTGTATAAACCCAGTCCTCAAACAGTCAGCAAAAGACTTCTTAATAAGCTACACCTCTATCACCTAGAATGTTTATTTACAAGCATTATAATAAAAAGTTATCTCACTGACAAAGTAGATCCACAGTTATTTCACTGTCATTAATCTAAATGATACCCTTCATCCTGTTAGATGTTCAAGTAAATGTAGTTAACAAGAATCTGGGTAATTATTTTTTTAAAAAATTGTCCTTAAATTGAATTAATAGACTTCATTATTCTATATTTTAACATTGAGCCCCAACAAATGTACCTCGTGGATAATACAATAAAAACAAATAATAATATACTTCACCATTTCATGAAAATATTTTTATATAATATATTTTAAAATATAAGTGGAACAAGAGTAAATTGAAATAATATGTACATTTAGGTTTTATAAATACTTAATTCTTTGAATACTTTATAGACATATATATATATATATATATTTTTTTTTTTTTGAGACAGGGTCTCGCTTTGTAGTTCAGGCTGGCCCTGAGCTCACTATGTAGTCCGGGCAAGCCTGGAACTCAGCAATCCTCCTGTCTCTGCCTCCCGAGTGCTGGGATGACAGGCGTGAGCCACCACGCCCGGCACTGTGGTATGTGGTATTGATGGCTGGTGGGCGTGAGTCATCATGCCCAGCACTGTATGTGGTTACCGGGATCAAACTCAGGGCCTTGCGCTTGCGAGGCAGGCACCAGAACCACTGAGCTAAATCTCCAGCCCCTTAAACATAATTTCTAACCTATGTACTTTGACAAATATTTGATGAATTTTTTTTAAAAGTACACCTAAAATACAATTGTAAAAAATACAAAAAAAATGTAAAACCACAAAAATGTTAGAAAAATTAAATATTTCAAGAAGTTAGTACAATGCAGTCACTGTAACTGAGTATTAAATGTAGCTCACAGCTTTCTGGAAATGAAACATTTTTTAAAATAAATTTGAAAGGAGGCTGAAAAATCACAAACATGAAGTGTTATGGTATTAGAATAAATGATGAGCAATTTGACATTTATTATGTTGTGATCTGATAGCAAAATATACATTAGTCTGTGACAATGGAAATCCTAGTTTTCAAAACTGAATTCCAAAAGTAATGTAGTAGTAAGAATGTAGTAGTAGGGGTTGGAGATTGAGCTCAAGTGGTACCGCACCAACCTTGGACACACAAGGGACAGAGTTTGATCCCCGGCACTGCAAAAAATAAATAAAGAAACAAATAAAAAAGTAATAGTGATCTTTATGTGAGCTCCATGGAACGACATAGATGAGAAATTCCCTCACTATTATTTTCTCTGATGAAGATGCAGGTCATGTGATCATTTAATTCGGGCAATTCATTATAGAGAAATAGTAATGATATCCAGATACATGAATTTCTGGTTTAAATTGGTTTTACATAGATTTTAGAAATGAAAAAAAATAACAGTGGTCTGCAAATGTCTCAGCTTTCTTTTCTCAATTACAGTTTTCTTAAGATGTAATTTCAACATGAGGATTTCAATGCTTTAATGCAATTGTAGTACATATCTAGAGATAAATGTGATACATTGGACTAGTATTACCCTTATTGTTTGTGTATTATAATAGTCATAGCACTTACTTTTATCTTAACATTCATACATGAACATTCTTTCAGAACTGACTCAAATATCTCTCAAGGTAGTATAGATTTTATGATTTATTTGAAAAAATATATATATATGGAAAGTCATATTTCCATACCAGAAACTATAGGTTAGATTACTTAGATGAATAAACAATATCAGCTACTGTGACAAAACAATATCATTTTGTATTTGGTATGTGTGATTTCATAGGAATTTAATGGATATTTCCAAACCAGTAAATGAACAACATATAACAGGATAACGTTAATCCAATTTTACTCGAAGTTTTGTTTTCTCTTCTGCCATTTTCAACAACTCCTCCGGTATGTTTGGTGTGAACATAAAAATCTTCTTGGATACTGTTTTGCCTTGTATCTAGATGTCTCCCCAAAGGCTCATGTAGTCTTCTTCAGGGATGACTTGATCTTGAATGTGTGACACTGGAATCGTGGGCTTGTCATTACTATTCCAATACACTTGGTTTGGTACCACCCTAATCTGAAGAGTTTGGATGGTATAAAAGGAGTAGAAAGATACTGTTAAGGTCTCTCTTGTTGCTTTTGCTATTTTGTGTGCACCATATTGTTTCTCCTCTGTGATGCCTCTCTGCAAGTCCACCTGCCATAGAGCCAGCCAAATATGGACTGAAATGTTTATGAACTGAAACCAAATTAGCCTTTCCCCCTTCAACCTTGTGTGTTGAGTATTTTGTATCAACAATGAGAGAAAAGTAACTGGCAGAGATTCTATACGTAAATGAATGAACTTCAAGGCAGAATGGTATCAAAGGCTATTTATTTCAACCATTCACTCATTTTCCTGATTTGTCAAAGACCATATATTAATACATTCTTAAAGTTTATTCATCGAGCATTTCTATATATTTTCATTGAAATATGTACTGCACATCAAGCTCTTTTGCTATAGGGATACTTTTTGGATTCATGAAACTTCCACAAATTTACATGGAGGTGTTTATTTTTCTGTATCTCAGTATTGTGAGATACAGACTTCTTTAATATATTGAACACTTAATTCCTGAAGACACATTACTAAATATTATTCAATAGTAAAGTCTCAATCATGTACTCACAAAAGTATAACAAGTCATTTTAAAAAGACTCTTGCTATTCTAAAGATCAGTGTTTACTCTCAGTCTTAGAATTTAAAGATTTCATGATAAATTTTCATCCACCATAAAATAATAATAATGAGACAGGGTCTTCATTTGTAGTTGAGGGTGGCCCTGAAGTCATTATGTAGCCCAGGTTAGTTTTGAACTCACAGCAATCCTCATGCATCTGCCTCCTGAGTGCTGGGATTACAGGCATGAGCCACCATGCCTAGCATTAAGCACAAAATTATTTTATATGTCATCTTTCTGTCATCAGCAAAGTAGGCAATAACAACAAGAAAAAGTAATTTCATGTTACCTAGAACAGCAAACACTTAATGCTAGGATTAATACTCCCATTAAAAAATCAGTTAGCCTTTCCATTTTAGTTTGATCTCAATTAATTCTTCTTATTTTCAGTATTTACTTTTCAATTAAAAAATAAATTACACTCCCAAAGGTCATGCACACACGATTGAACTGCTTTGAAAATTTACCTACCATACAAGCATTTCAAACCCAGCTACAGCTGAACATGACTTTAAATCACTGGGTTTAACTAGGAACATTTAGAAATAGGTAGGGCCATGTTTGGTTATAACAAGTGGAAGAAGGGGACTTTTACCTGCAGCTCCCAGCAAAATATCAGATACACTGCTCCACACATCACAGCACACAGAACAGTCCCCACATTGATGTGTCTTTTGTGCTTTTAAACTGAGAAGCCCGCTTAAACATGAGCACATGCATATTTTTAAACAAATTTATATTATTTCCATGATTTTTATTATAAAAATGGAAAAGTACAGTATGTATGTTTGGCAGAGACACTTATTTCTTAAACTGTTAAAGAGATACAAATCAAAATATTCCACACAAACTGAACATGGAACTGGGTCAAGAATTTTTCACTGTTTAAATAAAATCATGAGTGACTTGATGTTTTACAGCAATAATTTCAGGGACAATATTGTCTATGAACAGGTTGTGACATTTGTCACTATTCTCTATTTTCCATCTTCTTTTCTAAATATGTTTTATTGTTGCATAAGTATTAATTCATTCAAAAATCATTGTCCCGGCATCCTCTATTGCTTTTTTTATTTGCCCTGATATTGGAAACTTCCACTTATTTATAGATCATTAGTCAATTCAATCTCTATGTAGATGCTACAATCTATGTAGCATCTTATCCTATAAATGAACACTTCTGGAGATTTCTGTGTAATGGACAGTGGGTTGTACATTCCAGGTGTCCCTTTTCAGGTAGAAATACTCCTTTTGATAGCTTCCAATGGTGGCTACTGATTGTTCATATTTTCATCTCTCTGTGGGAATTGCTTTCCCTGGAAGCAGCCCACATCTAACAGTAAAGGAAAGGTTGCAGAAATCTGACCTTTTTGATCCAGTTTAGGTTGAGTTTTGATCATTCTCAGGATGATTTCCAGACTCAGGATGCTACAAAGCAATGGCTATGACAAATGCCTCTGTTGTAGCAGCTTAACTGAACCTAGACCATTGTTACTCTTCTCTTCATGGATTGCTCCTCAGATCAGTCCTGATAAAATGTCTGCCTTCATTTCTCAGAGCACAGAGTGACCTAAGATGGTAATAGTTTGAAACAGGAAGCAAGATTTGGGAAGTGAATCACTGGTTTATTGGTGTTAAGAACTTCACAGTGCTAAGTGGAATACTGATAACGACTGACAAGTAAGGTTTTTTTGTTGTTGTTGTTTGTTTGTTTTTTGAGACAGGGTCTCGCTTTGTAGTTTAGGCTGGCCCTGAGCTCACTATGGAGCCCAAGCAAGCATCCAACTCAGCAATCCTCCTGTCTCTGTCTCCCGAGTGCTGGGATGACAGGCGTGAGCCACCATGCCCGGCACTGTGGTATGTGGTATTGATTGTTGGTGGGCGTTAGTCACCATGCCCAGCACTGTATGTGGTTATTGGGGATCGAACTCAGGACCTTGTGCTTGCGAGGCAGGCGCTGGAACCACTGAGCTAAATCTCCAGCCCTGACAAATAAGTTTTAAGCTTTAAAGTTTTGATAATGAAAACAGACTGAATTCTATTATCAGGGAGATCAATGAGCAGTGCCCTATGTCAGTAGTTCAAGAAAAACATATTAAGTGTTAAATATAAGGAGTGTCAGAAGGTGTTATCTCTGTACAATAAATAAAGATAATAAGTTGGAGATAATTATTGATAATCTAAAATATGAAT
The DNA here is from genome assembly GCA_004025085.1 of Thryonomys swinderianus. Lineage (NCBI taxonomy): Eukaryota > Metazoa > Chordata > Mammalia > Rodentia > Thryonomyidae > Thryonomys > Thryonomys swinderianus. The sequence continues at coordinate 5,004 of PVIC010038292.1, read as the reverse complement.
GTCAAGCATTATATAAGGGTAGAGTTTTCATGGCACCCAGAAGGTAGCACAGGCAAAGTATCAGTGGCAGGATTATTGGAACAAGTAGTGGATCCCTAGTAAAGTTGAAATTGTCAACAACAGTACATAGCCGCACCAAAATCAGAATAGTTGCTTGAAGGAATGGTACTCTAAGACTTTGAATTGGTACATATGTGTTGATATGGGCTACATGTAGGTTCAAGCATTTTAAAGTTCTTTATCCTCCTGACCTTTCTACATCTACAGGACTGTCTCCTTATCCCTATAAAGAGCCAGCTCTCCTCTGTTGGTGAGAACAATGCAGATACCTCTGCTTTGGATGTCATTTTTAGGGGAGTTCTACCACCACATTTCCTACTGGATGATGGATCAGTAAAATCTATGCTGGGAAAAGAATTTTATCCACCATTCTCTTGCTAGAGAGTATTATGGAACTGGTTATTGAAGATGCTGGGTTAATAGGAATGGTTTATGAACTTGGATAATAGAAAATTAGTCCATGTAGGAGGATGTTTTCATGGACTCACAAATGGTGCTAAGGTTTTACTAAAATGTAATCTAAAAGCCTAGAAAAAGCTATAGTCTATGCAATGTACAAATGCTGACTCTAACATATAGAAAGAAAAGAATGAAAATATTTCAAACAAAAGGTGGACGTAGCATACAAGGCCAGACACTTATAAACTAACTGACTCACTAAAGAAGTGGTCAGACCCCAAATGAATGAAGACCTTGCCAACTCATGACAATATTTCCAGAATGTTTATTTTCCTGCAGTAAAATTTTACATGATATAAAATTGTAGTGCGCACAGGCTGCTTAGTAAAGCCCAAAACAGAATGAAGCCAAGGCATAAATATGGGGTTACAAGCAGACTGATGCCTTTGAAACCAACACACATCTTCCCCAAGTAGATGGCATCGTGTGGGCAGGAGCTCCTGTTAGACTTTACCTTTGGGCAGAAAGGTCAGAACCCAGAATGAACTCCTGCCTCAGTGAAGCAGTGTGGAGCTAATTGAGGAGAATAGCATCGTACAGTCCTGAATAAACTGTATAAGTGACAAAATGAACCCTGAGTACTTGCTACCAATGTCTCATCCTATTTACCATGCTACCAAATAGAACCTTTCTCAATGGGTTCACTACCAAATAGAACCTTTCTCAGTGGGTAGGCAAGGTGCTGAAAGGACAGTGCAGTACGTTTTGGCCATCAAAGAGAAGGAATGGACACTTAGTTCTGATGTATCTTTAGAGAAGGGAAATGTATAATAATTTCAGGGATTTTAGACCCAGGTTCTAAGGTGATATATCCAGGGAACTGGAATGTTATCATGGTTTCCATGTTACAGTAGGAATCTATTGGCGTCTAGTGATAAATTCAGATTCAGTCTGCAGTGAGCTGACTGTGTCCAGAGCCACATTCAATGCTCAGTCTTCTGGTTTCCTAAAGTCCAGTTAAACTTGAGAACTCTACATGCCTTCTTAACCAATGGGGCAAAGCTAACAGATTGCAGAAGGTACAGTGGAAACCTCTGAAACTTCCCTCAAGTCCAACCAGCACAGTACAACATAAACAGTGCTGGATCTTCATGACTTAAAGTGTTGAGCAGTTTAGGTTCCATTGCATCACTATTTAAGTCTGTCTCTTAATGCGAAGAAGGGAAAACTGCAGATAAAAGTTGTCTACAGCATGCATAACCCAGTAGTAGCCACTATTAAAACTGCTGTGCTGAAAATATTTGACAAAGCCAATTGTCACCACTGGCATAGAGAATGTGTGACCATTGATCTGACATATGCATTTGTTTCCATCACTGAGACAGGATGGAAAGTGCTCCACATTTATGCGAGATGGCAGCAGTGTGGATTTAGATATTTTCTTCAGGCTTAAACTAACTCTATCTCTAGCCTACTGTATCAGTGGCATCAAGTTAATCACGCCGGATAACCAAGAAACAGCACATAAACTAGTGGTTTTGTAATGACACATGCATTCTAGAGGATGGGAAAAAAGCTGAAGATGAAATCTTCAGGAGTTCAACGGAATGAAATATTCCTGGACATGCCAAATAAAAGACAATGCACTGAGATCTGTATTTTCCAGCACTAAAAAGTAACCATAATTTTGGTACATCTCTTTAGGATCTAGCAGCATCACAATCAAGAGCGGAAAATAATATCCTCCCTCCTGTACCTGCTGACATGGAGGGCAGCCAGATTTGAACAGGGGAAAGAATAAGAAAGAGCTCTTGAGCATGTCCACACTAATGTGTGAGCAGTGGCAGATCCTCTGGCAGACTCCAGGGCTGTGAAGTTACTGTGATGAGAAAATTACTGTATAATATTTATACACTAATACACCTATATACAGTAATATACCAACAAGAGAATCACAACCTGAACCTCAGGCATTCTGAGAAGGAGCATAAAAGGGAAAAATACCTTTCTTTCTTTCTTTTTTTTTTTAAAGACCCAACATCAAGTCTTTGCAGCAATTGAGTGTCTAATCTGGAGACACCACATGACTGTGTGGTCAAAGGTATACATCATGGACAGAGTTTTGCCATGTCGAAAAGTCACAAGCTGCAGTGAGAGCAGCAGGAATCCATCATGAAATGTAAATGTCATCGATGGGATTAGACATAGGAAAGACCAGAAGCATAAGGAAACTACCAAAGCAGTTGGCAAAGACTTCCACGTCAAGATACACTATCACATTCAGAGTTTTCATTCAGTTCACCTCTATACTGTATTATGGGGCAGCTTTTTACTTGGCTGACACAGACCAAGTCATTGCATGACGTGCTGGCTTGGAATATTGATATTAACTGAAAAATGGATTTCTGTGTCATTACTTTCCCACAGGGACTAGCAAGGAAGTTAATCACTTCTGAAGGTGATATCAAGGTACCAATGTTGTATTCATAATGTGGAGTACTATCTGCCAGAATGCTACATAAGCAAAACTGTAACAAAGAGTTAAATTCCACAAGTTCCAGTAATAAGAGAGGAAATAGCAGAGTGGCCCAACTTACGATTAGACAGTATGCAGCTTAGGGAGACTTTCTCTCTATCCTTGTAAAATGTAGGTGATGGGAGTACAGAGTGGAGATGGCCAATGGAGATGTCTCCAAATATGAATATGTTCATATCTGCACTGCTCAGCACACATGTGGCCATTGTGCTTTTCAAGTACAGCCAGATTGACTAAGGAAGATAATTTTCCATTTTATTCTAATTCATTTAAATGTAATGTCATACTGCCATATGTTTGCTACTGACTACCATATTGATAAGGTCTAATCTCCAGAAGTAAATCAGAAAGCAGCAAGATTCAATCAGGCACTTGGTTTAGGCTGCTAGCCGCTTTCAGATTTATGTTTCGGAGGTGAATTGGTGAATAGAAAAAGGGACCACCCTATGTAAATGACTGATAATCTGCTGGAGAAAGTGTTTCTGAGGTAACAAAAGAATACCTCTATAAGGACTTCTTCGCTTATTTTTGAGAAGGACATATGGAGAGGAACTCACAACTTTCAGACATGATGCTTTCAGACACCTCCATAAGTACCTAACTATGCTCAATAGAAATAATTAGCCAATCTAAAGATCAACTAGAATGGGTATGAAGAGGAGACATGACCATAAGCAACTGTAGCTTGAAAAAGCTCATGTAATGACTCTGGTACAAAATGCAGCAGTTCCTTCCACTAACTTTCTGCTTGTAAAGTTTTCCCAAAGCATGACCAAACAGAATTTAGAAGTTATCAGAAGAGCAGAAATTTCTACAAGAAGTAATTGAAAACACAATAAACAAACATTGTGGTTACCCTATTTCAGTAACACACATGCACTTCTTCACATGTTTATAATATTTTCTGGTAAGCACTCACCCCTTATATCTCTCTGGAGTGTACACTTCCTTACTCCAAGTTAGATGGAATCTTCTCTCTGAGGCCACCCCCACCCACAGATTAATTGGAGGTAGATATGGAGAACTTCTACCCCTGCCTCTACACAAACCTGAAGGGGCGTCCCCGTTGCAGGTCTCCTGTGGAATCAGAGGAACTCCATTTTCTTGTTAACTTTACTATGCAGTGTCTCTTAGTTGAGTCTGTTTTCCTCAGGCTTACTGAGTTTCTGCTCAAGTTGCTCAACAGTAATGTCTGCTGGACTCTCCTTTTCCTAGTATCTTTCATTGTATAAAATATGTTTTTAAAAATTGTCTCAAGCCAAAGTTCCCACTATGGAGTCCCATCTTTTTTTTTTTTTTCCTGAACAACCATGTATTCTCTCTGATAAAGTTCTTTTGGTTTTATTTCTGGAGAAATATGTTGGTGGAAAGTTATGTGGAAGATGCTCAGCATTCTGTGTCTAACTCATTGCTTTAGCTCTTTTCAAGATGCAGTTGGTAATTGTCATCTCTCTTCTCTATTCTCCATTCTAGAATTATTAGTATTACTGAACTTTCTCACCAGCATGGGATGAGAGAAGACGTTCCCACTATTAAACTAGCTAGAGAGAAAGTATGGAATGGGAGCTCACACCACACCAGTTGCTCTCAAAAAAAAAAAAAAAAAAAAGACTGGGCAGGGGGTTGTAGGGTGGGTGGGGGAATGGGAAAAATGTGAATTAAATTGTGTTATATACTGGTAAAAAAAAATGACCACACACACTTTCCTCTCATTTCCATTATTTAGATCCTTTCCTCTCTCAGTAGATACAAAGAAGCTCTCAGCTAAAGGACTGCTACTGCAAAAACTCGCACACAAACTCACAGCTCTCATAATAAGCGCCTGATGGAGACTTGGTGCTCCATCAGAAAATTAAACTCCAATTTTACACACTACTTAGCTCACTACATATGTAGAGATGCAATAGAAAATATTAAGGTACTTTCTTTCATAGGGCTCTACTAATTCTCATTTTTTTCCCCAATGGTGAATCCTGGGAAATATGAAGTGTGGTGCAGTTAACACTGGA
>PVIC010038291.1:0-17679 GCA_004025085.1 Thryonomys swinderianus | reverse complement strand
TATTCCTGCTTTTTTATTTAATGTCTGCTGGTTCTGTCTCTACTCCTTTTCTCCAAGCTTTTCCTTCTGCAATTCATTGCCTTTTTTCAGTCTCGGCTGTTACTGTTTTCCATCCTCCCTCTGCTGACTCTTTCTGTGCTTCTCCTTTTCCCCATGTTTCTCTGTTCTGCAGCTGGTTGTCTTCTTTGCTGACTCAACTTTCCCTTCTGGTTTCCCCTTTGGCACTGTCTTCCAGTTCTCTTCCCTTTTCTAGTAATCATGCTCTGCTTCTTCTTTTCCCCATGTTTCTCCATTCTGCATCTGGTTGTCCTCTGTGCTGACTCAACTTTCCCTTCTGATTTCCTCTTTGGCACCATCTTCCAGTTCTGTTCCCTTTTCTAGTAATTGTGCTCTGCTTCTCCTTTTCCCTGTGCTTCTCTGTTCTGCATCTGGTTGCCTCTGTGCTGACTCAACTTTCCCTTCTGATTTCCTCTTTGGCACCATCTTCCAGTTCTGTTCCCTTTTCTAGTAATTGTGCTCTGCTTCTCCTTTTCCCCGTGCTTCTCTGTTGTGCACCTGGTTGTCCTCTGTGCTGACTCAACTTTCCCTTTTGATTTCCTCTTTGGCACCGTCTTCCAGTTCTGTTCCCTTTTCTAGTAATTGTGCTCTGCTTCTCCTTCTCCCCGTGCTTCTCTGTTCTGCACCTGGTTGTCCTCTGTGCTGACTCAACTCTCCCTTCTGGTTTCCCCTTTGGCACTGTCTTCCGGTTCTGTTCCCTTTTCTAGTAATCATGCTCTGCTTCTCCTTTTCCCCATGCTTCTCTGTTCTGCACCTGGTTGTCCTCTGTGCTGACTCAACTCTCCCTTCTGGTTTCCCTTTTGGCACTGTCTTTCAGTTCTGTTCCCTTTTCTAGTAATCATGCTCTGCTTCTCCTTTTCCCCGTGCTTCTCTGTTCTGCACCTGGTTGTCCTCTGTGCTGACTCAACTGTCCCTTCTGGTTTCCCCTTTGGCACTGTCTTTCAGTTCTGTTCCCTTTTCTAGTAATCATGCTCTGCTTCTCCTTTTCCCGTGCTTCTTCGTTCTGCAGCTGGTTGTCCTCTGTGCTGACTCAACTCTCCCTTCTGGTTTCCCCTTTGGCACTGTCTTCCGGTTCTCTTCCCTTTTCTAGTAATCATGCTCTGCTTCTCCTTTTCCCCATGCTTCTCTGTTCTGCAGCTGGTTGTCCTCTGTGCTGATTCTGCTTTCCTTTCTGATTTCCCTTGGCTTTGTGTGCCTGTCCTGTTCCCTTTTCTAGTAATTGTGCTCTGCTTCTTCTTTTCCCCATGATTCTCCTTTCTGATAGTCTTTTTGCTGACCTGCTTTCCCCCCATGCACTGTCTGCTGATATTGTTTACCTTTTCCATCTTCTTCCTTCTGCAGCTGTTTGCCCTTTTGCTGACTTGGCTTTTATTTCTACTTTGTCATTTACCCCTCTCTTCTGCTTTTGTTTCTTCTGACTCTGCTTCCTATGCCTGTTTTCCTATGCTTCTCTTTTCTATAGCTGTTTGTTCTTTTACACGTTTTGCCTGTATCTCCCAATTTTGCTTCTTTGTTTACATTTCTGCTGCTTTGCTTGCTGATCCTTCTTCTCCTACTGATATATTTCCTTTGGTGCCTCTTGTGTTTTTACTGCTGATGCTGTTATTTCTTCTGTTGCTGTGGTGTTTGTTTCACCTTCTTATTCTTCCGCATTTCTGTATTTCTTTGTGACCTCCCTATGCCTTCAGTTTTCTATGTCCTTTAATGGCTACTCCCACACTGACTGCATTCTTTACCCTACCCATGTCTCAGCTTTGCAAACTGCCCCTTCTCCCAACAGAGACTGTGGTGTTAAAGTAACAGTACTTGCTAATGGTGATAGATAAATAATTGATGTATGGATTAGCTGTCGTTTCCCAGGTGCTTACCACTGGAACAGTCAGCATAGCACAGGCTGAGGCAAGAGAAGTAAAGGATCACATGGTGCAGAATGGGTGGGTAGGGCCCTGGGGACTGTGGGTAATCCTTAGTCCTTGGAAGTTAACTCACCTGAGCCAGAAATACTCTCTGCTGAAAAGGGACTCAGTAAGTGATCAGTGAGCAAGAGGGAGTAATGTAGAGTAAGTTACTTTTTAAAAAAAATCTAGACAGAGGACATGGGAATTTGGAAGATTAGTAAGTAAAAATGTGAAATATTGCTATGCAGATAAGAGAGATTAGAGATGAAGAACAGGAGAAAGATTTTGTAACAAGTGGAGTCAACATTCAAAGCATAGAATTAGAGGGTTGAACACAGTTGAAGATGTGCTATCAAATTCTCTGACACTAAAAGAAAGAAGGGAAAGCTGGGATCTTCCACTGTCACGATGCTGTCCAGGTGATGTTTGTTCCGGTTTGGATTTTCCTGTCTCTTACAGGTCCTGACGCTGTGCCTCCTTCCCTTCTCCAAGTAGTGATGAAACCCGTAGCAGCTGTTGGAGAAAGCTACCAGTATCCTCCTGTGAACTGGGCTGCTCTCCTCTCTCCACTCATGAGGCTAAACTTTGGTAAATATCAACTGTATTTAGGCCATTGGATTTTGCTTTTAGAATAGGATGAGGTAGACAAATAGGGTAGAAATGACTGGGAGACTTCCGGGCTCCTGCGGTGTGTCATCTTGGGTGGGGTAGCTGGGCTGCTTTCGGTGAGTCCGGGCAGCTGAGAGTGGCGAGGAGGAGATCGAAAGACGCAGGCCAGACGGTCCTCGAAACACCGCCCGAGGGACATGTGTGTCTTGGTGGTTATCAGACTCACTTCCAGGGCCCTGGCTTTCAATGAAGCACTATGTAGAATGCTCTATGGCTGATACAAAAAAATTACCGCAGAACTCAGTGGCTCAAAATAGTTGATAATCTTATAGTCCCATAGGCCAGAAGTCCAGCATGATCCGATCAAACTAAATTCAAGGAACTAACGCAGCAGAATCCCATTCTAGAGGTTCCGGGAGCAAACCCCTTCTTCCCAGCCTTCGAGGCTGTCCACGGCCTTGACTCCTTCCCCTTTTCCCATCTACAAAACAAGCCAGGAGGGCGAAGATCTCACGCTGCAACTAGGAAAGGTTTCGTGTGCTTACAGACTTAAACTGAGCAGTGAGCCCCCTGAAGTCACCCAGGATAATCCGACAGTCTCAGAGTCCTTCACCCTAATCCTATCTGCATAGTTTATTTACATGTAAGACAATACATTGGTAGGTTCCAGGGATTGGGCTGTGGGCATAATCGAGCCCACCATTCTGCCCACGAGAGATTGTGGGTGGAGAGCAGCCGAGGAATCAGACCTGCCTGGCTTCCTCCCTAGCCCCTGCTCTTACTCCAGACAGTCTCTGCACGCAAATGCAATTTCCTCTGCTTGCCTCCTGCCTCAGTTCCAGAAGGAGCGAGCCGGGGAGGAAATGAACGTTTTAAACAGAGTTGCCAAATTGTGTGTGTCTGTTTGCTATAGCTGCTATTTCACTTTCAGTAGAATACTCCCCTAGGATGTACAGAAAGACCTGAGGAATATAACTTGCCTGTGGTGCTTGGTTTCTCTTACACGAGGAATCCAAAATAGAAGTAATGGGCGAAATAAGAGAGAGTAGGAAGTGCACAGATAGAGTTTATTCAAACGGGCAGAGGACAACAGACGGAAGGAAGGAAGGAAAAGGGAATTGAAAGCAGCATTAAGACGTATTGGGCCGGAGATTGAGCTCAGTGGTTCCGAAGCAAGTGCAAGGTCCTGAGTTCGATCCCAGTAACCACATACAGTGCCGGGCGTGGTGGCTCACGCCTGTCATCCCAGCACTCGGGAGGCAGAGACAGGAGGATCGCTGAGTTCCAGGCTTGCCTGGGCTACAGAGTGAGCTCAGGGCCAGCCTCAACTACAAAGTGAGACCCTGTCTCAAAAAAACAACAAAAAAAGATGTGTTATGTACACGTCCCAGATCTCACAAGGGATCATTGTGTCCTACAAACCTGGAGGAATAAAAACTGAAAAAAGGATGATTTTTGGGTTTTTTACTATACAAATTGTTTTGGTGAATGTTTTTATTTAAATTAAATCCTTATATGAGATATGGTGCCACTCTACTGAGTAGAAAAATAATGTCACTGAAAAATATGTCTACGGGTCGAAATGAGACCCCGGAAGCTGCCTGACCGCTGCAGAAGGTGGCGTCTCTGTCGGCCGTCCTGGACAGACGGACTTCTCTCCGTGGTGAACGTGAAGCGGGGAGCACCACGAGGCCATCGGGGAGCAGAGGCTCGGAGCAGAGCGTCCTGCCCTCCCGCCCTCCCGGAGTGACCCTCTGGGTGCCGTCAGGGACACTGCCCGGCGCCGCAGGAGCGGGGCGCCATGGCGCGGTCTCCGCTGACCGTCGCTCTCCATCGCTTCCGCGTGTATTAGAGGTCTGTCCCTCGCAGAAATCACCCACGCAGATGGTCTGCGTGGAAATTAGAGGCTGGAGGTGAGTCGGAAGCAGCTGTGCGACGGCTCTGTCCTTTCTTCCGTTTCAGGGGACGGTGTTCAGCAGCGCTGCCTGGAAGTCGCCGTGACCCAGGCCCAGTCGTCCCCGAGTGCCGCCGCGCTGCTGGGCCTGTGGGTGACGCCGCCCCTCGTCCGTGGCCTGGGCGTGAGTGGTGGCTGAGTGGGCGCTGCTCGGACGGGCGGCTGGGGTGGGCGCGCCGCGAGGCACGAGTGAGGAAAGGGCCTCATAAAACCTGAGCCAGCCGGGCGCGGCAGCTCACGCCTGTCATCCCAGCACTCGGGAGGCAGAGGCAGGAGGATTGCTGTGAGTTCCAGGCTTGCCTGGGCTACGTAGTGAGCTCAGGGCCAGCCCGGACTACAAAGCGAGACCCTGTCTCAAAAAAAAATAATAATTTGTATAAAAAATTTTTGTATAAAAATTTAAATCAAATATATATCAGAAGTTCTTTAGAGTCATGCAATATGAAGCCTTTTGTGCCTGGTTTATTTTACTTCTGAGAAACACATTCTGTTATTTCCATTTTATAGGTTGATAAACTGCGGCAGTAGAAGTCAGGCAAAATTTGCATAGCTAATAAATAGGTCACAGCATAGCTGACCCTAAAGCTCTACTTTTGTTGACTCTTGCTGCCCTTTGCATCTGTCTCGAGTAGCCTGTTTTGTTGACCTTCAGAAAGTTTACTAGATTGAGTGAACTTTTTCTTTTTACATCACTGCAGCTTTCCGTCTGTCTGGTTAGGGATCTCTCCTCTTATCTTTATCTTTAGTTTACAGGTTGTTTTAAAATTTGTCTTCTGATAAAATGACTAAGATGTCTTCTGATAAAATGAGCTCTTCAGAAAATTGAGGACAACTTCATAGAATTTTTTGGAAAGTTACTGATTTTATTTTTTTTTAGACTACTTTTTTTTTTTTGAGACATGGTCTCACTTTGTAGTTCAGGCTGGCCCTGAGCTCACTATGTAGCCCAGGCAAGCCTTGAACTCACAGCAGTCCTCCTGCCTCTGCCTCGAGTGCTGGGATGACAGGCGTGAGCCACCGCGCCCGGCACTGTGGTGTGTGGTACTGACTGCTGGTGGGCGTGAGCCTCCACACCCGGGATTGTTCTATGTGGTCCCCGGGGATCGAACCGGGGACCTTGTGCTTGAGAGGCAGGTGCTGGAACAATGAGCTAAATCCCTGGCTCTAGACTACTTCTTTGAGACTTGCTGCCCCTCGGTGTCCTGCTGAGGAGACTTCTCTGAAACGCAGCTTCTTGACGTCTCTGTCACGCAGCAGAGCTGCGACCTGGCACAGCCTCCTCGGCTGTCTGGACCGGAGGCCCCGTTAGCCCCTTGCGCTCGGCTGGCGTTTGTCCGGGCAGCAGTGACCACAGCACGACAGCTCCACTTCTGACTCCCGTATGTTTCTGTAGAAGAACAAATCCCTGATATCAAACGCTTGGTTTAGTTGATTTCCAGCATGTGAGCCTTTCACCTTTGGGAGGATTTCTTCCTGCGACGTGTGGCCTTTTAAAACTAAATAGCAACTGTTAGGGTCTTTCAGATGGAGCATTATTTTCTCCCCTCCAAAGAGATCCTGGGATTAAACTGAGTGTGTCGCAGACCGACGGCTCACCGCACCCACAGCCCGGTCTCCCCAGACCAGAAGCACCTGCAGCAGCCAGCACTGGCCGTGGTGGTGCCCTGCGGGGCCGTGCGGCGTGGGGCAGTGGGCAGGGCAGGGCACTGACCTTGCTCTTGAGTCCACCCTCGGGCTCCGGGTGACGCCGAGCAGAGGTGGCTGCAGCGGCACAGGAGCCGGCTGTCAGCACGGAAGCCAGGCTGCCCCAGCGTCGCAGCGGGGGACGAGGGTTCACGTTGAGCTGTCATGTTGGCGTTTTGCAGTGAACAAGTGGGGTTTGGGTTGCAGTTTGGGCGCTCAGCCTCTCAAAGATTTGCCGTCTCTGATGCCCCTTTGAGCACTGCAGACCCAGGTGTACCTGTTTACATCTGGCCTCTTCTGTGTTACTTCCAGTTGGATATCAAGAAATACCTCCTGGAATCTGTGCCTGTCTGGATAAAACACGTCACCGATGAACAGATCCAGAGTTTTGTTGAAAACTTAATGGTGGCAGTTTTTACAGAAGATTCCCCACTTTATAGCCCTGAGTTAGGCCCGAGTGCTTTACAAGGTCTGAGCCAGGCCATGAAACTGCCCAGCCCTTCCCACCACCTCTGGAGTCTGCTCTGCGAAGCGACTGGGAAGATTTTTGACCTTCTGCCAAGTAAGATTCCGGTGAGGAACAAAAAAACGTTTTCGTTCTTGACAGTCTATGTCCTGGCTTTCCTTTCTAGCAAAGTGGGCGGTGCTAAGAGTACGCTGAGAACTGAAGTTTTGAGCAGACTTGGAGGGCGGCTAGCCGGCCTTGCACCAGCATTTTCCATTAGGCCTTTTTATCCAGATGCCTGTGGAAGGTCAGCAAGTTCAGAGGGCCTTACGCTTTACAGCTGGAGAGTCCTGGTGCCTATCGCTTCATTGCTATTTATGTAAAAGAGCTTAATATAGCCCCTCAAAACATAACCTAAAATACAGTTTTACAAAGATGTTGAAAATCCCCTCAGAAAAAATGGAATTCTGATAAGGAGTAAAAAATACAGGCCAATAAATGCCCAAAGCAATGGGAAAGATGCTCTTAAAATAATAAAAATGAGCTGGACTTGGTGGCTCACGCCTATAATCCCAGCATTCAGGAGGCAGAGGCAGGAAGATTGCTGAGTTCCAGGCTTGCCTGGGCTACATGGTGAGCTCAGGGCCAGCCTGAACTATAAAGCGATACCCTGTCTCTAATAATAATAATAATAATGAGCTACATGTTCAGGCTTGGTTAAAATTAAAATCGTGTCAAGGGCTGTTCATGGTGATGATAATTTGTCAGAATGTAAGAACAGCCTCTTCCTGTTGTACATGGTGCACTGATACGATTGCACATGGACTTTCTTTTAACAGAGAAACTGTCTGGAGCTGTATATCATTGTGGCAAAATGCCTCTCAGAAATGACAGATGATGATGCCGGCAGGGTTTCCCAGGTCACTAAGGTAGTAACAAATCTCAGTCTTGCTGTGTGTGTGTGTGTGTGTGTGTGTGTGTGTGTGTGTGTGTGTGTGAAAAAAGTACAACTGAAAAAGTTATTAGACTGTCCTTTTGACTAAGGCTCCTTTAGCTTTGTGTTTGTTACTGGTCAATTTTAGGAAATTTTGTCTTTCTGTTTCATTGTGGGATCCAGTGTCCAGCCTGCTACCAGGATTGGCGCATGTTCCATAAATGGACATATAGACAAATAACTTTTTAGCCCAATTTGTTCCACTTTGTCAAGACCTACAGCTGAAGATAAGTGCAAGGTGAATTCTTCAAAGCAGGGCGTGCTCTGGCCCGAGAAGCTCCCGGTGCCCGAGGAGCGTGAGGGCCCTTTGTGCTCGCGCCTGGGCCTGTGGAGCAGTGCTCTCCCGCTGGAACCCAGGGGTGCCTGACAAGCCAGCGCTGTCGGCCCTCACACAGAGCGGGTTATAAACACCCTTTACCTGCTCAGGTGATGAGCGAGCAAAGGCAGGGTATCAGCAGAGTTACCAGATGGAGCGAATCAGAAATGCTTTGTTCAGTTTGAGTTGGAGATAAATGGTGATTTTAGATTTTTTTTGGCGTAAGCACATCCCAGTTGTAGCCTTATTTGAAGGCAGCCGTGATACAGCTGGTGCCTCACTCCCTACCTCCCACACAGTGTGGCTGCCGGGGCCGCTGTCCCTCCCCCCTCCGTGGCAGGCTTGTCTCACCAGCTAGAGCTTTGAGTTTCTGCCCTGCTCTGTCTAGCAGTGGCCTTCACAGCATGGACCCCAGGCCAGCGGCATCAGTGCTCCCTGGTAACTGATGAGAAATGTGAATTTTCATCTTGCACCAAACTAACTGAGTGAGAAACTCCAGAAGTAGCACCTAGGGTTCTTTTTAAAAATAGATTTTATTGGTACATTTTATATATACATTATGATCACATTCAGCCTTGAGCGTTTGTGTCTGTACATGGTAGATCTTGATTCTCACTTTTTCCCATTCCCTGTCCCTCCCTGCATGCCCCACCCCCTGTATACTAAGCTTTCTTTTCTTTTTCTTCTAACCATCAAATTTTTTCTTTCCTTTCTTTACTTCCGCCTTAGTCAAAAGGACAGTATGATCACTTTTCCAGTTGTACTTTTCCCCGTACCCTCTCCCTTTTCCTTTGTAACGTTTTCTTCCTATTTCACGATACCTTATCATACATTTGGAACTCATTGCCAGGTGAGGCTGGCGTGTACTAAGGTTGAGAACTACTGTTAAGAATATTTGGAATATCAGCACCTTGGAGATGTATTGTAGTTTATTTTAAACACAGAGAAGCAGTGTAGGGGTGCAATACAGGTTGGCATTTTATTAACGTGAATTTACATAAGCTCAGAATGTGTCTCTGCCTTGGGTTCCCCGTCTGTACAGGGAGAGTCGTAACACCCACTGCTTGGTGTTGTTTTGAGAATTTAATGACTTAATTCATATCTAGTACATGAAATAGTTCAAGGACTTAGTAATTACTTATTATAGTAATTATATTCATGTAACTAAGTAGTGTATATCCCATTATTATATTCATAAAATATAGTAGAAAATAATGCCGACGATTGATCTCTTGGCACCTAGAACTAAAGGTTGCTATGTTGTTTGGGTCGCTCAGGCGCCGTTCAGACGTTTGTCACTGGAACATACTACACCGCTTTGCGATGTTCCCGGAAGGATTAGTTTGCACCACTAGGGCCAGAGTTTTCTGTTTCTGATGCTGAAAGGAATAGAAACAAGGTAGTAGCTCTGTAAAGGGATGATAGTAATCCACTGCAAAGAATTAGTGTATGAACTAAATGGTTATTACAGATCTCAGGTGTTTTGATCTCCAACACTTGGTTTTCTTAAAAAATCATTGGGCAGGCTGGGCATTCAGCTCAGTGTTGCGGCACCTGCCTCACAGGCACAAGGCCCCAGGTTTAACCTCTGGTACCAGGAAAAAAAAACCTTGGGGACTTGAAAGAATTTTTACTTGTATAGGAGATGGATACAGATGTATATCCTTGGTATGTATGTGTATGCTAATGTTTACCTCATTAGAAATCAAAACTAGAAAAATATTTAAATATTTACTGCAAAATAATAATTGTATTTTAACACAAATGATAAAATTTTCCAAAAAGTGTACAGCAAAATAGAGAAAAAGAAGCATTGTTTAATATTTTCATAACGGTTTCTGTCTGGTTCAGAAGACAGCCAGATTCTTGTGGCTCCTGCTTCTTCCAGCGTGATACAGTTTTGGTGAAGAAAATACAGATACATACTTGAGAGGGGAAAGTTAAAGGTTGTTTTCGATGTAGAATCTACAGTTCTGTCAATAAAATTCATATACTATGCTACATTAAAATATATTTGGTCTGTCTTACACTTGTGGTCTTTACCTGTGCATGATCTTATATTATATATGGTCATTTGGAAAACATTGAATCAACTGGACTTTGAAGATCTCCCAAATTTTAATTATACAATATCAAAACATCATATTTGTTAATAAGCAGCGATCTTATCGGGAAAAACCTTTTTCATATTAAGAACCTCATCATAGCAGATACAGATTTTCAGAAATCTAGTTTTTGCGGGGAAGCTCCAATGTTATCACTGGCAACACTGTTACGTATTTTCCTTGTAGCGACAGACTCGCCTTCTGAACACCTGATTGGATAAGGGCAGCTTCTCCGTCCCCCGTTAGGAAGCGGCACCCCGCGAGAAGAGCGTGTTTGAGCTCCCGAGTCAGCCCCCGCGGGGGTTTTCCCGTAAGACAGCCTTCGCCCTTGTGTATACAGCAGAAATTCTTATGCGTATTCCCCCGTTTGTCTCATAAAATATTAAGAAGATGTGTACTCAAGGGCTAAGACTTAGTGAAACTAATAATGTTTTATTGTTTACACGAATATGTTAATAGAACTGGTTTTCAAACACCATTATAAATGCCTCTAAGAAATACAGTGAATACTAGTATAGTCTGGTGTGGTTATAAAAATAGTTTGAACCTCAAAGATTTTCAGATTCCTAGAGGTCTATGTATAATATTTTGAGAACTGTTTAATATTTGTTAAGTGCTTAAAATGGTGTTTCACATAGGATGAGGACTGTATTTGTTAGTCGTCACCCTACTCTTACTTGTGTATGCTTCTTAAATATGAACTGTTAAGCTCTGAACACATTCTTGTTGTTTTAAGAAGCAGCAGAAGGGGGCACGCCAGTCCTCTATGGTGCGCGCCTGCTAATACAGCACGCAGGTGGGCCAGGTCGCAGGCTCCAGGACGTGAGCAGCTTTTGCCTCTGGAGTAACACAGACCTCCCCGTTTCTGCGTTGTCCTGGCCCTAAGGTTCTGTGGCCGCGTCAGCTCATTTAACAGTTGCTGAACAATTTGCTTTTTTATAGAGCAACGTGGAAAAGGCTGCCTTCGTCCATCTGCTCCTAGTTTCTCAAGGACGATTTCCCCTCGGGAGCCTCCTTGACATCCTTGGCGCGGCTGTGCAGCACCAGGAGAAGGAGACCCTGGCCTGGATGCTTATGGTCAGCTTGTACCAGGCACGGATTGGGAGCCACGCCAACACGGGTGAGGCCCGCGTGGCGTGTCCAGGCCACGAGCAGGACCGACTTTGGGCCCTGCTAGGTTGCCCTGTTTTCTCAGCTTCAGAGCTAGTTCAGTGCTTCTCGACACAACTGACTTCGTAGCCAAATTAAGACAAGTTGGATAGAAAAGAGCAGTTGCCATGTACAGCAGCTGGGTTCTTACTGTGGCAGGAGTTCAGAGTTTATATCGTGTTTGGGCCTCTAGAGCCTCAAGAATGCAAACAAATGTTCTGTCTTCCTATTTAATTCAGCTTCCCAAACACAGAAGATAAGATTAATTCTACCTGATGATTTAATGAAAATGACTTTTGGATTGTCATTTCATAAACAATGGAAAAGGAGAAAGAAACCACAAAACGTAATAGTTACCCTTCGGGACAGTGAGGGTCACGCTGCCGCTGGCTGGCTGTTGGCCGGGAAGGTTCCTGACGGTTCAGCTCCGCCGGGCGAGAGCCTCCCAGGCATGCGCGGCCCTGGGTCCGGCGAGCTCCGCACACCCCAGGCCGCCCTGCCGGCCTCTGGGCACCGTCTGTGGTGAGCCCTGGACGCAGAGCCGCCCCTCGCTTAGCTCTTGGGATCTTCTTGGTCGGGTGCTAATTTCTCCACACTCTACACTCAGATCCTTAATGGTTCAGATGTGGCTGAGAAGCCTTTGTGGTCCTAGGCAGTTCTGTCATGTTTATACCCATTTTCTTATCTTTTCTTTTTTGTGTTTATGGTTTTGAGGTAAAACTGACAAACACAGCTGTAATATTCTGAAAGACTAAGACATTTTTATTCTCATTTTTGGCACTTCAGGTAGTTTTGTCATCTGCATTAATGCTACCTCATGGAAAAATGAACCTGCAGTTTTTATTTTAAACTCAAAGGATATTTATCGGGAAAAAGAAATCTAGTAGGTGTTTTCAAATAACCTTGAAGATGCTTGCAATAAGTAATTTTTCTTTTCTAAATTTTATAAATCTTCCCAAAGATTCATTACTGCGCTAGGAATCCCCATTTGAAAAAAAATTTAATGACAAAATCAGTATTGATGCTGATATTTATTCTCCAGTTATCTACACAGTCCCTGGTTTTTCTATTTTTTTGTATATCTTTGGTGTAGGCCTCTTCTGTAATTTTGGCATAAATCAGGGACATTTAAGCAAAGGAGTTCTATAAAAACGGCTAATTACCCCAATTCAACACTACGGCTATTTAGTATGTTGTATTTCTATAGTATGTTTAATGTTGAAAGAGAAGCTCCGTAAATGTAATTTATCATTAGTGAGCAAGGAAGCATAAAGGATAGATTTTTTTTTTTTTGAGACAGGGTCTCACTTTGTGGTTCAGGCTGGCCCTGAGCTCACTATGGAGCCCAGGCAAGCCTCGAACTCAGCAGTCCTCCTGCCTCTGCCTCCCGAGTGCTGGGATGACAGGCGTGAGCCACCACGCCCGGCACTGTGGTATGTGGTATTGATGGCTGGTGGGCGTGAGTCACCATGCCCAGCGTTGTATGTGGTTACTGGGGATCGAACTCAGGACCTTGCGCTTGCAAGGCAGGCGCCAGAACCAGTGAGCTAAATCTCCAGCCCAGGATAGAGTGGTTTTTAAATATATTTTTTAATACACGTGTGTAGTATGTGACATTTATATTCCTTGTTTGGAGCTGGTACATGTACATAACACGTAATTCTGTTTCATGGTCTTTCCCCCTCTCCTCCATCTCTTGATCCTTTTTGCATTTGGGAAGAAAGACTGAAGTGCTCTTATCTGATATGAAAGGTCTCAGTCTCACAGGCAATCATGTCTCAGGCACTGCAAGAGAACTTAAAACAGTTTAGTGGAATCCTTACCAGGTGTTCTACCTCAGCTGTGCTAGGTATTACTGACCCATTTACATTTCAAAGAAAAATTATGACCCAGTAAGAAAATACTCTTTTTATTTCAGGTGTGCTGAAGAGAATGGAGTGGCTGCTGGATCTGATGGGTTACATCAGAAATGTCGCTTACCAGTCAACATCTGTTCAGAATGTGGTACTTGAAGAGGTACAGTCCTGAAGAGTGGTTTATAGTATCCTTAAAGCATAGAACTTACATTAAGAATATTTTGCCGTGTGTTGATTAACCTTCTGTTGCTGTAACAAACGCCTAGAATAATCAACCTATAGACAGGAAAGGTTTGCTCGGGTCGCAGGTTCGGAGGTTATTGTGTGGTCAGCTGACCCCATCACTGAGCCGGATAATGCAGTGCTGTCGTGGAGGGAGTGTCTCGGAGCAAGGAAAGCAAGAGAGAGAAGCAGGGCTGGTCCCACCGTCCGCTTTGAGCCGAACCTTTGAGAGCTCCCCTGGGCCGCCCGAGGTCTCACCAGCTCCCCGCAGCACGACTCAGGGGACTGCGTGGGCCGTTGGGAGGGGCGCTGCGGCTCCAAACCACCGCTTGCTGCTTGCAGCTTTGCTCAGCTTTCTGTTATCTTTGAGAAATGCTGGCCATGGCTCTGGCACCGCAGGGAACAGGCATTCTGGCCATGCTTGTGAAGACATCTGGGGCCTCCCTTCGCAACGCGTGGTCCGTGCTGGGCAGAGCCAAAAGGGCACCCACTGGAGAGGGAACCAAAGGCTCTGTACCCCTGAACTTCATCCCATAAAGGATGTGAGGTGCTGGGTCTGGCCGCGGCTGTGATCCATGTTACAGAAGAGTTTCTTGAAGTGTGTATAAATAAACTCTGTGTGCCAGTACTTACCTGCATGTGTGGATATACTGGAAAGGAGTTTGCACCACACTGACAATGTGACCTATGACCCAAAAAGTAAGACTCTCTGGTACTAGTTAAAAAAGAAAACAAAACAGGCCCAGAGATTTAGCTCAGTGGTTCCGGTGCCTGCCTGGCAAGTGTAAGGTCCTAAGTTCGATCCCAGTAACCACCTACAACAATACTGGGCGTGGTGACTCGTACCCATCAGCCGTCAGTACCACACACCACAGTGCCAGGCGTGGTTTCTCATGCCTGCCATCCCAGCACTCAGGAGGCAGAGGCAGGAGAATTGCTGAGGTCAAGGTTTGCCTGAGCTACATAGTGAGCTCAGGGCCAGCCTAAACTAAATTTGTTTGTTAATTCATGAGAGTAGGATTTTAAGATATTGAAGAATTATTTAAGTTATCATAATCTCCCCCTTTTTCTTCAAACTTCCTCAGTTTTTAAAATTCTGTTTTCCTAAGACCATAAAAGAGAAAACACAGATTAACATATAATTTAAATCACAGTAATTCAGCAACTCAAAGGAACTTCTGAGATTTTTAACAAGTGTAGATTAGTCTAAAATCTAAGTGGATGGACAGATTTTTTAAAAATGCATGGAGAGTTGTTCAAAAATAAAATTATATGTATGTATAGTATTACTTTTGGCCATGAAATACTAAATAGCTCCATTAATTTTTTTTTTTTTTCTTGAGACAGGGGCTCACTTTGCAGTTCAGGCTGGCCCTGAGCTCACTATGGAGCCCAGGCAAGCCTCGAACTCCGCAATCCTCCTGCCTCTGCCTCCCGAGTGCTGGGATGACAGGCGTGAGGCACCACGCCCAGCTCCATTCATTTTTTTAAGTTCTTTGAAGGCACCGCAGTCAGGAGTGTTTGGATGCTGGTGTGATGAGGAATACATTGTACCCTCCTAAAGCGTGGGAGTGGTGATAATGAGGCTGTGGGACCTTCGCCTTCACCTCGGGGACCTGCGAAAGCGTCCCAACCCGCGGGAGGCCTGAGCGTCAGGCTGGGGAGGGAGTTCGCTGCTCAGCGCAGCTCTCGGGCAGAGCAGGGCTGGAGAGCAGAAGGTCCCTCGTGTCGTGCTGGGTCCGTCAGTGCGGTGCTTCGAGCTGCTGAATACATGCCCTGATGTTGCTGTTTTCCCATCACAGGCTATGGATTTTCTCTTGCTGGTATTTGCTGCTGCGGTGGTGGTTTGGGCAGACCATGAGACTCCACTCCTCCTTGGCCTCAGTGCCAGTTGGTTACCATGGTGTCAGAATGGCCCCTGTGGGCCACCATCCAGCTTCCTTGGCAAGAGTGCAGTCCCCAGGGTCACTCTGCAGGAAGCACTCACTCTCCTTCCCCGTGGTATGCTGCTTCTGCTGCAGAAAGATCCCTGGAAGGAACAGACCCAGAAGGTGAGCTCGGCGGAGCCGACAGGCTTTTGTCTTTAGCGGTTCCTGCTGTAGAGTTGAGGTGGGAATGAAGTGAGACTTGAATCACACTCCTGGCCTTAATACTGAGGTCCACACACCTGCCAGATGCAGAGCCTCAGGGACTGAGGACAGCACAGGGTCTGGGAGTAACTGCTGATTACACACAGTAGCAAAGACAGTAGCAACAGTGGGCTTGCAGCTGGGAGTGGGCTGGAGAGAAAAGCCCGTGTTCCCTTTCTGTGCTCAAGGAATGTACGCTCCGAGTTCTGAGAAGGAAAACGCGCGCGTCTGTGCTCAGAATCTCCACGCAGGGATAGGCAGGAGGGAAGCCCGGGGCCGGGAGGGGCGGTGTGTGGGCCGGGGCTGGTGCAGGGAGCGCCCTGCTCTAACACACGCGCCAGCCGTGCCTGGCTTGTGCTTATCTTGCTTTTGGAATCAGTGTGATGGTTGCTTCTGTGAATGAATTTGGGAGTATTGCTGCCCTTTCCATTTCATGAACGACTTTGGGAAGTAGTGGCCTTAGCTTTTCCCTAAATTTCTTGTAGAATTCAGCACTAAAGCCATCAGGACTCTGACTTTTCTTTGTCAGTAGATTCTTTTTTTTTTTTTTTTGCTTTTTGGAGACAGGGTCTTGCTTTGTAATTCAGGCTGGCCCTGAGCTCACTATGGTGCCCAGGCAAGCTGCCGCGAACTCAGCAATCCTCCCGTCTCTGCCTCCCGAGTGCTGGGATGACAGGCATGAGCCACCACACCCAGCATTATATGTGGTAACCGGGGATCGAACTCAGGTCCTTAACGCTTGCGAGGCAGGCGCCGGAACCACTGAGCTAACCCTCCGGCCCTGTCAGTAGATTCTTATTTATACTTTCAATTATGGTATTGACATTAGGGTATTTAGCATTTTTATATCTCGTTGTTCAACTTTGGTAGTTCATATATGTCTAGGAATCTGTCCATTTCTTCTGTGTTTTCCATTTCATTGGAGTACAGCTTCTCAAAGTAGGTGTTTATTATCCTTCGGATTTCTTCCTGATCTGTTGTGATTTTACCCTTTTCATTCCCAATTGCATGAATTTGAGACTTTTCCTTCCTTTTTTTTTGGATAAGGTTGGCTAAGGGTTTGTCGATTTTGTTTATTCTTTCAAAGAACCAACTCTTTGATTCATTGATTTCTTTTTGTATCATTCTCTGAGTCTCCACTGCATTAATTTCTGCTATAATCTGTATAATTTCCTCCCTTCTGTGAGCTTTGGCTTTGTTTTGCTGCTGGTTCAGCATTAGGTTGTTTATCTGAGCTCACTCTTTTCCTGGTATGGGCATTCGCTGCTATAAATTTTCCTTGTAGAACTGCATTCATTGTGTTCCATGGATTTCTGTATGTTGTATTAGCATTACCATTTAATTGTAGAAACTGTTTAATTTCTTCTTTAACTTTTCTGTGACCCATATACAACAAGGGCATTATGATTAAAAACAGCATGATACTCAGGCTGGAGATTTAGCTCAAGTGGTACCATACCCACCTTGAAAGCACAAGGGCCCCTAGTTCGATCCTCGGTACCAACAAAAACAAAAAAATTAAAAAGAAAAACAGAAAAACAGCATGATACTGGCAAAGAAACAGACCTGAGGATCAGTGGAACAGACTAGTAAGATCCAGAAACAACCCCAGATGTACTGAGCCGCCTCATCTTTGACAAAGGAGCCCAAACACCCTCAGTGGAGGAAAGACAGCCTCCTTAATAAATGGTGCTGGAAAAACTGAATTTCAGCCTACCAAAGATTAAAGCTAGACCTATCTCTTCCTCCATGCACCAAACTAAAATCAAAGTGTATTAGAGACCTAAATATTAAAAGAGAAAAACTAAACCTGCTGCAAAAACAGGTTAGGTAGAACTCTTGGAGACATTAGCATAGGGAAAGCTATAAACAAAGCTTCAGTAACATGGAACTAGGGGAAAGAATCAACACCTGGGACCTCATCTTAAAAACCTGCACAGCAAGAAAAATCACCAACAGAATGAAAAGACTACCTACAATTTGAGAAAACAATTTTACCAGCTACTCCTCAGACAAAGGACTGTCATCTAGAATGTATAAACATCTTTTAAAAATCAGCCCCTCGGGCCGGAGGGTTAGCTCAGTGGTTCCGGCGCCTGCCTCGCAAGCGTAAGGACCTGAGTTCGATCCCCGGTTACCACATATAATGCTGGGCGTGGTGGCTCACGCCTGTAATCCCAGCACTCGGGAGGCAGAGACGGGAGGATTGCTGAGTTTGCGGCGGCTTGCCTGGGCACCATAGTGAGCTCAGGGCCAGCCTGA
>PVIC010038290.1:0-17672 GCA_004025085.1 Thryonomys swinderianus | reverse complement strand
AGAAAGAAAGAAAGAAAGAAAGAAAGAAAGAAAGAAAGAAAGAAAGAAAGAAAGAAAGAAAGAAAGAAAGAAAGAAAGAAAAAAGGAAAGACAAAGAAAGAAGGAAGAGAGAGAAAGAAAAGAAAGAAAAAGAAAGAAAGAAGGAAGGAAGGAAGATTGCTTTTGAGTCTACTGTTGACAGTTCAGTTTTTCTGCTGTCTTCTCACTTGGTAGGCCAGTCCTTATCTACTTAAGGACCGAATCTTCCTTGGTAATGTATGGCCCTGACAGTCTCAGACATTCACTCATTCATTCGCTTGGTTCAGTAGTATTTGTTGATTATCTATTATGAGCTAGGCATTGTGGGAGACACAGAAATAAGACAGACAACTACCCTTTGTGCTCAAGAATTTTTGCAGTTTCCTTTTGGTAACAAGTCACATCTCAGTTCATTCTAGAAATAACAGCCCTAGACATTATGTGAAGTAATCCAGTCTATGGGTTATTCTGATATCTTTGGAAAGAAATGGTAGCATCCAGGATCTCAGAGTAAAAGAGTATAAAACTGGGCATGTTGGCTCACACCTATAATCCCAGTACTCAAAAGGCAGAGACAGGAGGATTGCTGAGTTTGAGGCTTGCCTGGGCTACATAGTGAGCTCAGGGCCAACCTGAACTACAAAGTGAGACCCTTTCTCAAAAAAAAAAAAAAAGAGGAGTATAAATGCACGTAGACAAGTGTTTGTTACTCAAGCTATTTGATATTGGTCTTTAGTGTCATTGTTTGATATCTTGTGTAAGCATAAATCCAAATCAGCAGGGAATCAAATATTTATAATTAACTATTTCTGAATACCTTACCTGCCCTAAATTGTTATGTATTTGACACTTTTGTTTAATTTCTTAATTCTTTTTTTCTTTCATTCAGGTTGTTTGGTCTTAAAAAAAAAATGACTGTTAAAATCCCTCTTTTTGAAAGTTTCTTCTTCCTTGATGCAAATGCCAGAGTCCCAAACTGTTTCTTCTCAACCTATCACCTGGACCCTTCAATGATCACTTCTTAGCCTGCTTCTCACAATCAAATGTTAATTTTTTGTCATGATCTGAACTACCGCTCCTAAGTGGAACCAACTCCAAATCTAGAATTCTGGCTGATATCCAGCTACATTAAAGTTGTAAATTGTTGCGCTCCCTCCCATAGGAACAGTGTATGATGTTTCTTCATTTATTACTCCATTGATTTTTCACCATAGCCCTGTCAGCTAAATATTATCCCAGTGCAGCCATGAGAAAACTGGAGTTTAGAGAGATCAAGTATCTTGGCCTAATCAGCTGAGGATTGTGAAAGGAAGGAATAGAAAGGTTCCCACACACAGGTTCACTTTACAGGAAGACTAGAGGTGAGTGACCTCTGTACTGAAATAGGACAAGCTAGATAAGCCTATTTTCCTTCAGAACATATTTCCATGCCTTCTTCAACCCCACTGTTCCTAACAACCCTGTATGTCTTTGATTTCTTGGAGGCTCTTGTTGTGTCTTAAAGTGGAACTATATCTAGGAGATGAAATAATAAGCCAAACTACTAACATATAACCATTATCTATCAAACACCATTTATGAGGCAAATGGGGTGGTACAGTGACATCTATACTTAGATTTGCTCGGCCTTCTAGATTTGGAGAGTCTCACTATAATCTGAAGAAGTGCTTAAGGCTGAGATTATGATCTTCAATTTATAGGTGATGAAACTGTGGCTCAGAGAGTTTAAGTGACTCACCCAAAATGACACACATTCAGAAGCAGGGTATAAACTTAGGTCTTTTGATTTTCAGTCCTATGATCTTTCCTTTCTAGCCAGTAACTCAAGAGGTTTGTGAGTGAGAGCTCACGATGAAGTAAATAGCAATTCAACACACATGAAGAAGTAAATAGCAATTCAAGATAACAATGTAAGTAATATTTAAAGGTATAAAAATGCCAATAATTACAGTTGGAGTGACCAGAAAGATCACTGCTGGCAAGCATCAGGGTACAGAACCTCTAAGAGGAAGCAAGACTGAAGTCCAGCCTTGGACACTGAGTAGGAAAGGACAGCAGAAGACCAAAGGAAGAGGATTCTAGTGTTGATGACAAAGAATAAAACTACAGAGGTGAGAAATTGTAAGTCTTGTTTGGAGAGAGAGAGACAGAGGAAGGGAGGAAGGAAGGGAGGGAGGGAGGGAGGAAGGAAGGAAGGAAGGAAGGAAGGAAGGAAGGAAGGAAGGAAGGAAGGAAGGAAGGAAGGAAGGAAGGAAGGAAGGAAGGAAGGAAGGAAGGAAGGAAGGAAGGAAGGAAGGAAGGACAGACTGACTTAACTAGATTTGTATTTAGGAAGAATGATAAATAAGAACAAAAACGCCCTTATGAATTTCTGACTAAAAGATGTTGACTCCCATACAATAGAGGTACAAAAGAGTTTTGAATAAGGGAATGAAATTCTGAGAAGAATGTTGGGGCCAGCTGAACTGACAATGTGCATTATACAGGAAGCATTGTGAGAACAGACCAGAGGTAAGGTAGGATCGGTTACAAATCTACAAGAGTCACTCAGGGGAAAAGTGACAAGAGCTGGTGTTAGAATGGTAGCACTGGGACCATGAAAGAAGGCCAATTGCAATTGGCAACCCAGAACAGCAGTGTCAGAATCTGGTGATATAGGAAGAAAGAAGAGTGGAGCTTGCCCCAGAGTTTTCAGGTCTAGGTGAGTTGAAGACAG
This sequence comes from Thryonomys swinderianus, assembly GCA_004025085.1. Taxonomy (NCBI): domain Eukaryota; kingdom Metazoa; phylum Chordata; class Mammalia; order Rodentia; family Thryonomyidae; genus Thryonomys; species Thryonomys swinderianus. The sequence continues at coordinate 14,938 of PVIC010038290.1, read as the reverse complement.
AAGATGCTGAGAGCAGAAATGAGCCAAACTAGTAGAACTGGTTCAGGGAGTTGTGTTTTTCATATCTCAGTTCGAAATAACAATGAGCACTGGGGATGTAGCTCAGTGGCACCACACTCACTTGAAAAGCTCAAGGTCCTGCGTTTGATTCCCAGTACTGGAAAAAATAAAGAAGAAATAACATAGGCAGATCTAAGTGATACTGTCCAGGAGCAAGAGAAGACAAAAAAGTGGAGGTTGGGAGAAAGGTCTGGTTTAGAAATGAATCAGCATGGTGCAGTGGAAGGTGCCACGGCACTCAGGAGACCTAGGGTCCAGCCTCTCCTCTGCCCCTAATTCAGTGGGTCGCAAGTGAGTCATCTCTCTGAGTCTGTTTCCTCACCCAGAATGTGAAGGAATTCTCAGGTCCTACATGATTTCTGACATATTCTCAACAACCATGAGTCAACCAAAATATTCACTTCTATATATGTTCTTTTCAAAATATCAGTAATCTGATGGTGGACAGTTATTAAATCATCCTCAAAGGCTATGATTCTGTGACAGGTCTCAGGAACTTATTCACTTAGGGAACAGAATAAAAGAGATGTTAACAAAGAAGACTGGAAGCAATCAGAAAGAAAAAATAGGAGGGAAAAGATTCCAAATCAAGGGCATAAAATGAAAATTTAAATTAAGGTATTACAATACATGGGATCAATACTTATATGAAATATAACAAAGTCCTAGCACATATATTAAATAAAAACACATTTAGTTATAAGAATTCCACTAAAAGTGCCAACTGAAGAAGAATGTAAACAATGAAGATAAGAGCAATCATGTACATGAAATTAACAAAGCAAACAGGAAGCAAACCAAGAGATGGAGGGAGGGAGGGAAGCAGAAGGGGAGGAGAGGCAGATGTAAAAGAATTAAGGTGTGTTATGTACCCAATACCCAATACCCCCAAATAAATGTAATCATTGTGTACTGCCAACCTGTACTGATTAAAATTTAAAAAACTAAAGTAAGAAATGAACAAAACTGATTTTACCCATCCAAAAATATTACTTATAAAGTACAATGGTAAAACTGCAGGAGAACTGGAACATTCATCTGTCAGGACATTGAAAATCCAAGCAGTCATTTCAAAATCCATGGTCCACAAATATGTTCATACTCTTTAATCTGATAACTCCACTCCTGGTAATTTATCTTAGAAAGAATTAAAAAGGCAACAAATGCATACACTTTAAGAGACTCAAGACACAGAAAACAAAATGTATCATATAAGTATCCAAACTGACAAAACAGAAGATGGAAAAATGAAAATCACTGTGTAGGGTTTAAAGGAATATATTTTCTCTGAAAAATTGCCTTTAATATTGTCCTAATGAGATATTTAAATGTTGTTTTTATTTTTCAAAATTTCAAAGGCCATGCAATAGAATCATGTCAAGGAGAAATACAGAGAGTAGATCACTAAGGCCTGGGGTGTAGCTTAGCTGTGCCACCACCTGTCTGGCGTGCCCAACATCCTGAGTTCAAATCCTGGTACCTGAGAGTAGGTCATTAGAGGTCTTGCTTAAGAGGTCATTTGTGTTCTTGTAAGCGCAGGAAAGTAAGAAGGAAATCATATTTAGAATTAAGGAGTGATTTGTGTTGCAGAATTGGGGTTAATGGTATTCTGTCTAGAAATTTGGTAGAGAAATGAATAAAGATGAATAGAATGGTAGGTGGAAGAAATAGCAAGGTTAGGTATCAGTAGTAATACTTTATATTTGTTTTTTGTTTTGTTTTGTTTGGCAGTACTAGGGATCAAATTCGGGCCCTTGTGCTTCCAAGGTAGGCGCAGTATCACTTGAGCTAAATCCCCGACCCTGCATTTGTTGTTTTTGAGGTGCTATGAAATCAGTGCTAGAAGAAACAAAGAGAGATCATAAAAGAGCAAGAAAGAGGACCTCATCTTCTTCTGGGACTACAGAGAAGAAAGACAAAGTAAATAAGAAGCAATGTTACTGTGAATGAAGCCGAGAGACATCAGGTATTACATCCTCTCTGTTTTGCAAGAGGCAAGGTAATTTGCCAAGTAGTCACAAGGGCAGGGTGGAGTTGGGCCCTTGAGAAGGAGAAAAGTACATGAGACAGTCACTACGGGCCATTTGCTAGAAATGCAGCAGGGTAAGGTGAAGTTCCCCAGCAAGTGAAATTTAGTGAATCAAACCAGCCTTTTAACATTGGCTCCAGGTGAAATTCGAGGCATTTAACTAAGGCTGGAGTCCAACAGAAGGCAGCCCTGCAGCAGCAGACCAGGAAGACCCGGCGGTCAGTCTCCGTCCAGCAGAAGAGGTGGAGGGGGGAGCAGGCTCCCTGAGCTTGGCCGATGAGAGGTAGCCAGGGCAGATGAGCAGTCTGAGCAGCAGCCATGAGACAGGGACACTGCTGAGAGGTGGGGAAGGAGGCCAGCTCACTCACTCTGAATGGAAGGGATCCTGGGTAAAGAGGGCCTCAAATATCTAAGGAGAAAGAAGGAGCTCTTGGAGGAAAGAAGCAGCAGCACAGGAATACCAAAGTCATGTTTCTGCATCCAGCCCCAATCCAAATATCCGGACAGAGAGGCTTCTTAGAACCCCGCAAAAATGTGGAATCATTAGACGAGAGCCTGGAGACAGGTGAGCCAGGGTGGGGTGAAAGAAGGGCAAGACTTGGATCTGACTCAGGAAACCATCTGGCTAGAAGACGACTTCAGAGGAAGGGGCCTGGAAGGATAAGCCGGCCCTTGCCAAGAATGTTTGCAGCGGCCTCATTTTGCAAGGCTTGGGAGGCGGCTTCCTAAGTTCCATGCTCTCAGCCCATCCGATAATCCTGGAAGCGCGGGCAGAGCTCTGGGAGAGGGACACAAGGGAACGGTGGGGACCTGAAGGGACCCTCCCGGCCCCGCGCCCTGGCCCGGCCTCAGAGTCCTAAAGCCTAATGCGAAAGAGCTGGTGGCCGATGTATTATTTCTCTGAGGAGGACCTCGAGGAAGGGGACGGACAAGAGAAGAGTGAGCTCTGGACATTAACTCCTGTCCCGGCCACAGGCTCTGCCCAGAGCTGTTCCAGCGCTGGCGCCGGCACCTGCCGCCATTGCCTCAGGAGTTGCTCCCTCCCGGCCTGAGCCAGAGCTACCAAACATGTTCTGGGCAAGCACGGGAAGGAGGCCCAGTCCGCTCGTGTTCCAAAGTCTCCTGTCAGCTGGGGTCCTGCCCCTTCGGGCCCCTCAGAGCCCCACCCTCCTGGCCACTCAGCGGCTCCGTGATGCGGCGACGCCGGGGGCTTGTGAAGCCCGAGCACCCAGGCTCCCCGAGGTGGGGACTTATCTCGGCACCTAGGTAGGCAAGACTATCCTGCCTTCGAGAGGAACCGGGAAGTGGGCGTGGGTGCTCCACGTGGCACATATGGCATGTATGACATGCCAGTGCCCTACTTCCTGCTTCTGGCTATCACTATAGATAAATCGGGCCAGTTCTACAGTCACCGCGCCCTCTTCACCCCCCGCCCCCGGCTGAATGCTCGGGTCTGACCGGAGAAATGCACCCTGTGGGAGGACATGGGGAAACGGAGTAGGAGAGAGGACCTGGAGAGCCCACAAGCAGGGCTAATGTTCCGAGGAAAGGACAGAGCAAGGAGAAAGACACAGAGGCAGAGGAGTAACCTCTACGGCCTTTATCTGAAAAGGGGAGGGGACGGAGGGCTAGACAGATCACTGACAAGGCCCCTCGCCTCCGCCCCACAGCCGCTCCCTTCCCCTCCACTCCCACCTCCAGAGTCACGATCTGTGTGCCCCAGGAGCAGGGCACCCGCTTCTGTGGGAGGCGGCTGCCCACCTGCGGCTGCCATCCTCAGGCAGGGACACCAACGCCAGGGAGGAGGCGGCCGTGCGCGGCAGGGGTGTGCCGGTCCTGCAGAGGCGCCGGAACTGGCGTCGGTACTTGTCCCCCGTGAGCAGGTAGAGCACCGGATCCAGGCAGCTGTTGGCACTGGCCAAGGGCCGGGTCACTTTGTAGGCCACGTTGACAACGTTCAGCACCGGGCAGTCGGCGTCCAGCAGCCTTGCCACGTAGTAAATGGTGCGGGTGATGTGGAAAGGCACGAAGCACACAGCGAAGACCGTCAGGACCACAGTGATGGTGCGCAGAGACCGCAGACGAGAACCTGACTGCGCGCACCCCGGCGAGGGCCGGCACAGGCGCTGCACCGTGAGCCCGTAGCACACCAGAGTGACGAGGCAGGGCAAGCCAAAGAGCAGCCCCATGACTGCCGAGCTGAAGTACACGTAGTGGTGAAACTTGTCAGGCCGAGTGGTGTCGTGGCACAGAACAGTCGCTCCCCTGGTGCTGGTTGTGACAAAGAACAAGTTGGGTGCAAGGCAGCCGGCTACCACCAACCAGACTCCTAGGCAAAGCAGGGCTGCAAAGCGAGGGCGGCCCCAGCGTAGTGCCCGCAGAGGGTGGCAGATGCCCAGGTAGCGGTGCACACTGATACAGGTGAGGAAGAGGACACTGCAGTAGAGGTTCCAATAGAAGAGAAAACGGATGAACTTGCAAAGCCCAGTGCCAAAGGGCCAGTGGTTGTGGGCTGCATAATAGTAGACAAGGGTGGGCAGCGACAGCACGTACAAGGTGTCTGACAGTGCCAGGTGGAACATGTAGGTGGCTGTTGCATCCCAGGGTCGGAGTCGGAAGAGGAAGAGCCAGAGAGTTGGGGCATTGAGGCCCAGGCCTAGCACAAAGACAATTGCATAGCTCACAGGCAGCAGGATGAACTTGAACTCCTCATTAAACCAGCAATCCAACTCCACCTCATCATCCGCAGGACCAGGTCTGGGGCTCAGGGACGTGAACAGTGAGGACTCCACAGTGGCCATGGTCTCCTAGAGACAGAAAGTACAGAAATGAGGGTGGCTGGATCTCCCTGGTACCACCCCCACGATGCCTTCCCCTCGGGTCCCACCCTGGTCCCAGGTCCCCATGCTGTATGTGTCCCTGACACCTTCCCTCCACCTGGATATGGCCCAGGAGCTTTATCACCACCCTTGCCCAAGACCTTTGGCACGGCTCCTACCTGCTCCCTCTGAAGCTGAGCCTAGTTGACTCTGTCACCCTTTCCCTTGGAAACCAGAGGGCAAACTCAAGGGGTGGGGCTTATGGTGGGTCCTGTCCCTCCTCCTGTCCCATCCCTGGAGATCATCACAGCTAAAAGCCCTTGGAGACTATCTAGTCCAACCCACTCAACACACAGATTGGGAAACTGGAATTCAATAAGATTATGATTTAACCACTTCGAAATGATTGTGGGAGGAAGTACTGTACACAAGGAAATGTCCAAGTTTACAGAAGAGCCAGGCCCCTAGAGATAAGTAAGTTACAAGAAGATCGTGTGAAACTGTAGAACTGAGCAGAACCACGGGAAATAAATTTTAACATGGGCAACCACAAGACAACATATTGAAAGATTTTAGAAACTCTGAAGTGCCAAGGCTGATAAAAATATAGTAAAAATTTATTACAGTTAAAGCACATTGCCTTTAACACCCCTCAAAATATTAGCCCTCACTTCAAATATATTTATTCCATTGCTCTTTGCTACTTTCTTAAGCAGTTTTTGAAGACCTATTTTGTGACTGTATTTTTGAGGTGTACCCAAAAATAATACAGTGAATGCTGCCGCTGTGTGTCATGCAAAGGAAGGGAAAGCTCAAAAACATAATGTGGCCTCATCCACCTTATTCACTGAATCTGGCACTGTATGACTTCTGGCTCTTCTCCCAAATCAAAATGATCATGAGAGATGAATGTTTTCATTCCATTCAGGACAGCAAGGCAGCCTGACAGCATGACTAAAAGCACTCGTGAAAGAACACTTCTAGAACTGCTTCAGAAAGTGGTAAGATTTGTACAGAGATGGGAAGGAGATCTAGGAATGCGGGGCAGATGAGAGGGAGGAGGGGGAAAGAGGAAGTAAAAAGGACATGATGCTATATGCCTACATATCACAAACTCTTGCTAGTAAAAATTATTTTACAAGTAGCAAGAACAATTAGATAAGTATATTGAAATATGGGGGAATATTTTGAGGAAGATTAATGGTGATGTGTCTTTTACTGTAATAGTTTTTTAAAAAATTAAATATAAACATACTTTGCTGAGTGCTATTCTGGATTTTATAGTTATGAATGACCTCACCAACTATCTACAAAGCAAGTTCTAATATTGTCCCTATTGCTGATGAGAAAAGTAAGGCCTGGGTAGTTTATTTTGCTAATTAATGATAGAATCAATTTTTTAAGCCAGGCAAGCCTGCCCTTGGACCCCACTCTACTATCTGTGACTTAAATCGCCATGGTTAGTTGCCCCTCTAAGCAACTGGACATGATCCATGGAAGGATCAACAAATATTTACCGAGAGCCTTCTGTGTGCCTCGTCCAGTTCGAAGCACTATGAGTGAACAAAACAAACACTACCTCCTAATCTAGTGGTGCTTACATACTCCTGGGGGTTAATAAAGTTAATGAGTAAAACATGTAGATTGTGATCATTGTTACAGGGGAAAATACAGGAGAAAAGGAATATAGGGGATGACCAGAAGAAGACAGAACTACTGTTTTAAGTACTGGGGTGATTTGAATAAGGATAGGGTATTGTGAGGAGAAGAAAAAGAAGATGAAGTCAGAGAATTTGTCAGGGTCCAGATCATGAAGGTCCTTTGAGGTCACTGTAAGGGTATTAGATTCATTGAGTGAACAGAAGGCTTATAGAGAAAGGCTTATAGGAGAAAAGGTCTTGGTCTGAGTTACACTGTAGAGGGCCCAATGGGCAACTTGATGCTGAGAAAAGACTGCAGGGCTAGAGGCACAGGAAATGACCCGGCGAGAGGCTGTTGCCACTAGAGATGACAGTAACTTGGACACGGTAGCAGAGATGACAAAAAGTGGTTAGATTCTGGGTAAGTTCTGAAGGAGATTTGGAGTGTGAGAAAGAGGAGTCAAAAATGACTCCTAGCGATAGATAACTTCTTTTAAAAATGGTGTTAGGAAAAGTGTCTACCCATATGTAAAAGGTTGAATCTGAACCAATATCTCTCACCATATACTAAACTAAAATCAAAATAAATCAAAGATCTATATGAAATAGGAACAAAATATTCAAAGTAGAAAGGGAACTGAGGAAGGGACAGGGGAAAGTAAAATAGAGGAAAAAATTTAATGATAAAAAGGAGAAAACAGAAACAAAATTTATATATATAGGGGGTGAAGGGTTGAAGGGAGGACGGAGGAATAGGAAAAATAAGAATCAAGATACATCATGTACAGGTACAAACTCTCAACAATGAATGTGATCATAATGTATCCTTAAAATGTACTGATAAAGTCAATAAAAGGAAAAATGATCTGACTGTTAAAGTAAGACAACTTTACCTGCTGGAAGACAAAACAGGTAAAAATTTTTGAAGTCCTAGGCAAGGACTTTCTCAATACAGCCCCAGTTGCACAAGAAATAGTACCAAAAAATCAACAAATGGGATCAGAGCCAGGCATTGTGGTGCATGCCTATAATCCCAGCACTTCGTAGGCTGAGACTTTAGAAGGCTGAGATCCTTAGAAGGAGCATCTCTGAGATTTGGAGGCCAACCTGGGCTATAATAGTGAGTTCAAGGCCAGGCTGATGTACATAATGAGACTCTGTCTCAAAAGCCAAAAATAAATGAAAGAAAACAAAAGGGATCATACCAAAATAAAAAGCTTCTGCACAGCAATGAAACCAACCAACATAATGAAAAGAAGACCTAAAGTATGGGAAAATTTTTGCTAGTCATTCCTCAAACAGAGGACTCATATCTAGAATATATAAAGAACTCAAAAAATTAGACTTCTAAAATAGAAGAAGCAATCAAAAGATGGGTAAGTAAAAGGAACAGATACTCCACAGAAGTACAAATGGCTAATAAATACATGAGGAAATGCTCAATATCTTTTCTCCTTTCCTTCCCTGCTGTCTTCACAAGTTTCTGAAGCTTGGCTAATCTTCCCTTGTCCTTCAGCCTTGCTTCTAATCTCTTTTTGTTTTTTCATTTCTCTATTTTTTCCCTCTTCACCCTTTTAAATTTTCTCCACTTAGGATAAAATCACTCTATTGAGTGGAAATTTACTACATATAATTTTCTGATTTGTCTTAGATTTTATTGAAAAGCGATAAATCTTGTACCTATGGTTACATGTGGCAAACTATTAGTTATCACACTTTGTCATTTTCTAGTCAGTGTTTGATGGCATTGCTATTACTGATTGTACTACCTTAGCCAACATGACATAGTTGTTGGGGTCAATTTATCTCCCTTGATGTCAATAACTACATTATCTGGGCTTATAAACAATATTATGGCCCAGTAACAAATAACTAAGTGGTAGGCCATAATAGGATACAACCTTTCACCTCTAATAAATTGAAGAGGCAGAATCTTGGGAAAGATTCAAAATACAAAAACCAGCTATGACTAGAAGGCAACTCTGAAAGATAGTCATTTCCTAAAAAGGTCTCAATACTAGTAAAAAAACCTACCTATTCTAAGCAATTTACAATCATCAATGCAGAAACCAAATTTTTTTAAAAAATAGAAAATGAGAAAACATAGGAGCAAGGTGCAACCTCAGACCTCCAGCTCACCCTATGCAAATTCAGGGGGCATTGAGGTAAAAGAAATCAAAAGCCACCTGTCTGGATGTTCTGAAATGGTAGCAGCAGAAGTGAAAAAGCAGATGAATTAGTCTCTAAAAAAATCAGAAATGATTACACAGATAATTAAAGAGGGAATGACTACAATGAAAGACATGGTTAGTGAATCTAGAGTAGACAGAGATAAAAAATAGAGGAACTTTGGGCCGGAGGGTTAGCTCAGTGGTTCCGGCGCCTGCCTCACAAGCACAAGGTCCTGAGTTTGATCCCCAGTAACCACATAGAATGCTGGGTGTGGAGACACGCCCACCAACAATCAACACCGCATACCACAATGCCGGACGTGGTGGCTCACGCCTGTCATCCCAGCACTGGGGAGGCAGAGACAGGAGGATTGCTGAGTTCGCGGCGGCTTGCCTGGGCACCATAGTGAGCTCAGGGCCAGCCTGAACTACAAAGCGAGACCCTGTCTCAAAAGCAAAAAAAAAAAAAATAGAGGAGCTTAGAAAAGATATAGAAATCATGAATGCTCAACATAGAAAGGAACTGGATTCTATAAAATGGATTCAAAAAGATGTCTAGGAGATTAAAAACTATTGAAAGTATACCCAGTGAAATCAACCAAAACAAAGATAGAATATCAGGTCTCATAGACATGGTTGAAGTTGGTGGTCATCAAATGAAAGGTGACTTAAAAATAGTAAAGGACCATGAAAAATGAATCCAATGCTGCTATATGATTCAAAGGAGAAGAATATAAGATTAATTGGAATCAATGAAAAAATCAGAAGATAGCACAAGGGACATAAAAAAAACCTCTTCACAAAAGTAATAGCAGAAAACTTTCCAAGCGTGGACAAAGAACTTTACGTACAGATAAATGAGGCATGTAGAACTCTAAATATCCATATCAGAGGAAAAAAAAGTTCACTGAGGCATAATCATAGTGAAGATTCCAGAAATTCAACACAAGAATAGCATATTAAAAGCTGTTAGAGAAAAGAAACAAATCACCTATAGAGGAAAACCCATCACAAGCATACTTCTCAACACAAACCCTTAAGTCAAGAAGAGCTTGGAGTAAAATATCTCAAGCCCTAAAACAAAAAAAACCTTCCAACCCAGATTGCTGTGCCCTGCAAAAATTGTGTTTTAAAGTTGATAGAGAAATAAGATATTTTCATAATCAAGAACACCTGAACAAATTCACGACCACCAAACTTGCACTCAGAAAAGTTCTGAAGGGTAATCTAAGGAGAGACAACAAAGACAATTGTAAGAATCCCAATAGAGTGAATCTACCAGGCAAGGCGAACAAATAAAAGGGAAGAAAGGGAACCAACAAGAGGAAAATATGACAACAGTGGGCTGGGGATTTAGCTCAAGTGGTACCATGCCAACCTTGGATGCACAAGGGCTGGAGTTCAATCCCCAGTAACGCAAAAAAAAAAAAAAGGGAAATATGACAAGGAAAAATCAGTACTTATCAGTTATAATAATTAACATGAGGGCCAGAGATTTAGCTCAGTGGTTCCAGCACCTGCCTAGCAAGCACAAGGTCCCTGGTTCAATCTCCGGTAACCATATACCACAATACCAGGTGTAGTGACTCATACTCACCAGCAATCAGTACCACATACCACAAATGCCAGGCTTGGTGGCTCAAGTCTGTAATCCCAGCACTCAGGAGGCAGAGGCAGGAGGATTGCTGAGTTCCAGGCTTGTCTGAGCTACATAGTGAGCTCAGGGCAGGCCTGAACTACAAAGTGAGACCCTGTCTCAAAAAAAAACTATAGACAAATCAACTAATCAAAAAAGGAGCAAAGAAATACCTCAGCTGAGGAAAACCTTTGAACAAATGGACTTAGTCAATATCTACAGATTGTTCCACCCAACAATAACAGAGTATATCCTCTTCTCAGCAGCACATGGAAGGTTCTCCAAGATAGACCACATAGTACCTCACAGAACATGCCTTAGGATATGTAAAGGAACTGCCTATTATCAGGTCATAGTACAGTAGAGCTGAATATCAATGGCAAAAGAAACCACAAGAACAACATAAACACATGGGGAAAAAGAACTGCATAAACACATGGAAATTAATAATGCTATCTTAAAGAACCAATGAGTCATAGATGAAATTGCAGTGGTTCGTTGAGTTATGCTTGGCCTGACATATGAACAACTTGGGCTACAACTGGAATTTTAGTTTTAACTTACAACTAAATTCTTGAGTTACAACCTGAATGCTGGTTACTTGTGCTTCCAAATGGTCTCAGATACAGATTTAACCCTTAGGCAGTTCTGGAAAGAGCATTATAATATTCTTTATTATGTGGGGTGAATTGAGAAACCTTGAGCTGAGATCTGCCTGGAAGAAAAACTGACATAAAATTATATAGGAGAGAGATTTTGAAGGATGTGTAGAGGAGCCTGAGTCTTCAATTGACCAATGTGATGTTACAACAATCCCCCATAAAAGAAGTAATTTCATAAGTCAAGGGTCCACTGTAAAGAATAAAGTAGTTTTGGGCCGGAGATGTACCTCAGTGGTTCGGGCGCCTGCCTAGCAAGCACAAGGTCCCTGGTTCAATCCCCAGTAACCACATAAAACAATACTGGGCAGCATGACTCATGCCTACCAGCAATCAGTACCACATACCACAGTGCCTGGCGTGGTGGCTCACGCCTGTAATCCCAGCACTCGGGAGGCAGAGACAGGAGGACTGCTGAGTTCGAGGCTTGCCTGGGCTACATAGTGAGCTCAGGGCCAGCCTCAACTACAAAGTGAGACTCTGTCTAAAAAAAAAAACAATAAATGATCGAACTCAGGACCTCACGTTTGCCAGGCAGGCGCTGTGCCACTGAGGTAAATTTCCAGGCCCTACTTTCTACAATTGAACAATAATTTCAATATGATACATGAGAGCTTAGAGGACACAATGAAAACAGTCCTACAAGTGAAGTTTATAGTGGAGAGCTCCCACATCAGAAAAACATAGCAAACTCAAACAAATAGCTTAATGTTGAACCTTAAGCTCCTAAGATTAGAGCAGAAACCAGTGTAAATGAGAATAAGAAAACAATACACAGAGCCAGTGAATCAAAAGAGTTTATTTTTATATGTGCACCCATATTTATAGCAGCTCAGTTTGTAATAGCAAAATCTTGGAAACAGCCCCAATGCCCATCAACCAGAGACTGGATAAAAGATGTAGGGATTCTTAATAAAACAGAGTATTACTCAGCCATAAAGAATGATAATTTGAGTCATTTATAGCTAAATGAATGCAGCTTGAGACCATATCCATAAGTGAAATAAATAGGACACACGTGTGTAAATACCATTCTTTTTCTAGTATGAGAAACTGAATGTGCAAATGAGCTCCAAAATGTATAATAGGTATTGTGAAATAGGAAGAAAATCTTCAAAGGGGAAGGATTACTGGGTGGGGACAACAGAAAGCAAAGAAGGGAAAGAAAAATTTGATAGTAAATAGGAAAAAGTGGAAACAAAGCTTATATTTATAGGGGAGTGGAGGGGCTGGAGGAAGGGAAGGGGACTGGGAAGAAATAAGAATCAAGATATATGATGTACAGGTACAAATTCTCATTGATCAATGTGAAAATAATGTATACTTAAAATGTACCAATAAACTCATTTTTTTAAAAAAAAAGTTGATTCTTTGAAAGACTATACAGTCAACCTTATCACAAAAAAAATAAAGAGGAAAGGACAGACCCAAATCCATCCAACTAGAAATAAAAAGAGTGAAATCACAACAGGCCCACATAAAGCTAGATCATCCATACCTATTTTGAAAAACTGTACTTTAATAATATGAAAAACTCAGAAGAAATGGACAGATTCCTAGATACATATGGTCACATTCCTCACTGAGAATTTGTACCTGTACATGGCGTATCTTGATTCTTATTTTTCCAATTCCCTTGCCCTCCTTTCAACCCCCACGCTCTATATATACATCTTTTTTCCTTTATTTCTTTTTTATCATTAAATTTTTTCTTTGCCTTCTCCTGACCCCACCCAGTTCCCCTTTCCCTTTGAACACTTTCTTTCTATTTCACTACACTTATCATATATTCTGGATGTCATTTATGCCTTCAGTTTCTCACACTAGAGAAATGATATGATATTTACACATGTGTATGTCAAATTTATTTATGGATATAGCCTCAATCTGCATTCATTTAACTATAAATGTCTCTAATTTATCATTGTTTATGGCTGACTTTTTTTTTTTTAACTCACATCTTCTTTATACAGCCTCCAGTTGATGGGCATTTGGGCCATTTCCAAGATTTTGTTATTACCAACTGAACTGCTATAAACATAGGTGAACGTATGTTGCTGAGGTATGATGCTTTTAATTTTTCTTGAATATACCCCAAAACAGAAACAATCCGCTGGAGAATAGAATAGGTAAAACTCTAGAAGATATAGTAATAAACAAAGGCTTTATGAATAGGAAATGCTACAAAGAATCAACAACTAGGATCACATCAAATTAAAAAGCTTTGCTTTAGTGAAAGAACCCACCAAAAATGTGAAGAGACAACACACAGAATGGGAAAATAATTTTACCAGCTACTCCTCAGACAAAGGACTAACATCTAAAATATGTAAAGAACTCAAAAGATCAATCCCCCCAAATTTGAAAACCCAACCCAAACATGAGCACCTGAAATAAAAAGACATTTATCAGATGAAGTATAAACAGCAAATAAATATATGAAAAATGTTCAGAATCATTGATTATCAAGAAATAAACAAATTAAAACAACACTGAAGTTCCATTGCACTCCAGAAAAAAAAAATGACTGTCATCAGGAATCAACCAATGACAAGTGTTGGCAAGGCTATGGGTGAAAAGGAACCCTTCTCCACTGTTTTTTTAAAATTATGAAATATGTACATTTTATGTATACATCAAGATCACATTCAACATTGAGAATTTGTACCAGTATATGACACGACTTAATTCTCTTTTTTCCCCCATTTCCCCACCCACCCTGCGACTCCCTACCCCTATATACAAACCTTCTCCACTGTTGATGGGAGTGTAAACTGGTACAACCACTGTGGAGATCCCTATGGAGATTCCTCCAAAAACTGAAACTAGAGGTTCCATTTGACCAAGCTATTCCATTTAGGTATTTTCCTAAAGAGTTAAAAAGCATCATCCCACAGTGATATATTCACACCCATTTTTATAGCAGCACAATTTATAATAGCTAAATCTTGGGAACAGCCCACATGTCCATCAACAGATGAATGGATTAAAAAAAAAACGTGGTGTTTATTACAATGGAGCATTACTCTGCCATAAAGGACAAATGAGTCATTTGTAGGAAACGGATGCACCTGGAAACCATAATCTTAGTGCAATAAACCAGAATAGAAGTTTAAATGTCACATAGTTTCTCTTATCAAGTATCCAAACGGTGAATAAGAAACATAATGGAAGACAGATATTGGGAAGTAGGAAGAACATGTTCAAATGAGGAGGGGAATAAGGAAGCAAGGAAGGGAAAGAAAGGTAGGGAAAATTTAAAAAGAGAATGGAGGGAAAAAGTGGAACCAAAGCCTTGCAAATGGAAGGGGAAGGAGGGCTGAAGGGAGTGCAGAAGAATCTGGAAAAAAGAGCAATTAAGATATATTCTATACAAGCACAGATAATGTGATCAACATATACAACAAATAGGGCCGGGATTTAGCTCAGTGGTTCCAGTGCCTGCCTGGCAAGCGCAAAGTCCCAAGTTCGATCTCTGGTAAGCACATACCACAGTGCCAGGGCATGGTAATCCCAGCACTCGGGAGGCAGAGACAGGAGGATTGCTGAGTTCGAGGCTTGCCTGGGCTACATAGTGAGCTCAGGGCCAGCCTGAACTACAAAGCAAGACCCTGTCTCAAAAAAATTATCTTAATTGGTACACTTTATTGGTACATTATATATACACATCCCAAATGCACTCCACATTGAGAATTTGTACCAATATATGACACAATTTAATTCTCATTTTTTTAATTGAATTCTTTATTGGTACAATTTATATACATCTCAAAATCACATATAACATTGGAAAATTTGTACCAGTATATGCCACAAGTTAATTCTCATTTTTACCCATATCCCTACCCACTCCCCCCTCCTCCCCCCTTATACATGCTCTTTTATTTTCTTTCTGTATCATATTTATTCCTTCCCCTCATCACA
>PVIC010038289.1:0-17631 GCA_004025085.1 Thryonomys swinderianus | reverse complement strand
AAAAAAAAAAAAAAAAAAAAAAAAAAAAAAAAAAAAAAAAAAAAAAAAAAAAAAAAAAAAAAAAAAAAAAAAAAAAAAAAAAAAAAAAAAAAAAAAAAAAAAAAAAAAAAAAAAAAAAAAAAAAAAAAAAAAAAAAAAAAAAAAAAAAAAAAAAAAAAAAAAAAAAAAAACAGAAAAAACCTAAACTAATGCCTTGACAATCACTCAGATATAATATAGGGAATACACAGTTCCCAAAATGAAAAAGATGGCTCCAGGCATAATTATAAATTATTAATCATACTGCCAGTGCAATCAGCTTAAGGGAGATCTGAAGACTATTCAGCAAATCCAGACACTATCACATAGGCTTATTATTATACTGTCACTGCAAAGCTTCATGCGGATTTCCTTAAAAAATAGTAGGGTAAACTGAGAGTCTGATGAGGAGGAGGTTATGTGAAATGAATCTTGGGTCTTTGAAATTAGTATTTCATCAGTATCTTAAAAACAAAACAAACAAACAAAAAAAAAAACCTAGTTTCCTAAAACCAAATTCTTAGAATCATTGAAGGAATGCTAGTCCATGTTAGAGAATAGTATTTTCAAAATGCTTTTATAAGCTTATTGGGAGAAATAAAGCTTATTGTGCACTTTCAGGTGAATCATCTCTAAAAAATAAATAAATATAAAAATTAAATATTTAAATCTGTGTTGAAAGGAAAAAAGAGACTTTCTCCTTTTATTTTCTTAAAATACCAATCTTTCAAAACTATATACACCCTTTTGAAAGTGAAACAAAACATTTGTCAGATTTAGGATCAAGAGATATTTTTCTCAGGGACATGGGATCCATCCTGAAATGAAAACATCAAGAAAGCAGTACTCCACATGCAGAACAGTTAAAGCCTAAATTCAGGGGGCTCCTTGTTCCATGTTCCAAAGCTATATCTGGTCATAGATATGATGTTGATGTGGTTTTCTTCTACTCCTCCGGATAAAGCAAATAAATTAACACAGATGGCCATCTGGATTACGACAACAAAATGAACTATGTTCATTAAAGGTGTCGTCACGTCCTCTTAAGGATTAGATGTTCATCTTGTGCATCTGTATGTCATAGATTGAACCTACTGGTCTATGTAACAGAGTACGATTGTTTTCTGTTTGTGAAGTGTGTTTTGTTTTGCTTTGAAGCTTTTTAAATGAAACGTTTCACTTTCTCCACTGCCTCTGTGAAGAGAATTTCTATGTTGGCTGATTTTCTTTTTTATTATATTTCTTTAACAATTGCAGGTGAGCTGGTAATGTGGATGTGTGAAGCACACTGTTGTAATTACATCATTTGTAGCAACTGTGGAAAACTTGAGTGTTCTCAAATTCAGTTTTTTATCAATAGCCAAAATACTACAAAATATGAGATCACAGATGGCCTGTTTGTAGTTTGGTTTTATGTATCAGCTGTCTTCATAATAATAAGACAGGCAAAAACACACACACATAAACTGCTGTTTGGATGGGTTTAGTTATCAAACCTAGCGCTCCCTGTTTGCTAGGCAAGTGTTGTTCTACTGAGCTATGTACTGCAGTCCTCAGTTTGCTGCCATCTCTCAGTTCACACCTCTGTTCTCAGGAGTCCCTGTAATTAGCCTTCTGAGACAGAAAAGTCCGTTGCCTCTGGTTTATGGATGGCTTCACACAAAGTGTCAGTACTAGTTAGGACATTTTTTAATGTATATTTTTAAGAACTAGCGTGACTCCACACGTTAGTCTACCCCAGCATTTAACAAACTGTTCTGCAGCATGATACAAAGTAAGATGTTTACAACGAATTTCTGGAACATAAAGCTTTTGGGCAGGGGCAATAGTACAGAGGATTGAATCCAGGACCTTCAAAGTAAGGTAATTTTTTTTAAGACAGAGTCTAACTAAAGAGAGTCTAAAGCAAACAGAAATAAAGCTCTGAACTTCAGATACTTAGGGAGTGGCCAACTTCTATAATGTAAATCAGCAGTACCAAATTCATCACATCTCTGAAGCCAGATTTCTCTATATAAAACCATTGAGCACTCAACAGTAGACACAGTGGAGAGAAACCACCTGCCATGTCTCTAGTCCATAAGGATTATTATGACACATTCCACAAAAGCACTGTTATTAAGACTTTTTCAAAGAAATATTCAAACAAAAACCCCACACCCTCAACCTTTAACATTGACTCTTAGATTTCCAAAAGTTTAACTTGCCCTTATTCTAACTAAACAAATGTTCTCACCAATATCTGAATATATTTCTCCCATTTTCCACAGTACTAGAGTCACATTTGCCAAGCAGATGCTTGTAATGCTTCTTCATTACTCTCTAACAATTGAACTTCTCTTTAAATGAAAATGTCTACAGATGGATTTCTTACTGAAAACTTATAAACAGTCTGTGGTAAGTTTCCCAGGGTTCAGTTTTCCTTTAAAAGAAGTATAACACATATCTACATATGTCTATCCTATGCAAGAGAGAGGGTTTCTGAGAGAGCAGAATTGTAGTTTTATCACTGTATTCTCACAGTCTTACCCAATGCCTGACACACTTAGAGATGGCAGTTTATCATGGTGGGGAGCTGCATGCTAGCTCAATAAAGTTATCTTAAAAAATGATCCTGAATTTTAACTGATGCCCTTTTTGTGGAAATAAAAATTATGTCAATGGGCCGGAGGGTTAGCTCAGTGGTTCCGGCACCTGCCTCGCAAGCGCAAGGACCTGAGTTCGATCCCCGGTTACCACATATAATGCTGGGCGTGGTGGCTCACGCCTGTAATCCCAGCGCTTGGGAGGCAGGGACAGGAGGATTGCTGAGTTCGCAGTGGCTTGCCTGGGCACCATAGTGAGCTCAGGGCCAGCCTGAACTACAAAGCGAGACCCTGTCTCCAAAAAGCAAAAAAAAAAAAATTATGTCAATAAGAACAAGATAAGACAATCTATTCACTTTGTGATGTCAAACAACTCAGCAATTATTATTTGCATTTTAGCAAAGGCTCACATACTGGGAGAGGTTTAGGGAAGCCATACAGCTGAGCAAAGAGAAATACAAAGGTGTGTCACAGGGGAGATTATTGGCACAGGAAGCTCCAGGAAGGAGAAACAGACTTGGAGGACCTTTTGCAATTAGTTAGGGGTACATATCTGACTTTCTCAGAAAACTCCTAAATTGAACTTGGAAAAAACATTAGAGAAGCTTTCAAATGTTGAAAGAATGGCTATTTGCAATTAATTTTACAAGGTATATGTTTTGATGGTCCAAATTCATTACTTAAGACAGTTGTCTTTCTATGAGTCTTATAGTGAACTAGCTTTTGGATTGATGCTGTATTTATAATAATGAGCAGGTCAGTGTAATTGGCAAATTTGGTTGCTCAATTCACAGAATAGTGTTCTAGAAAAGATACTGCTAAGTCATTTTTCTTAAAAATCAGGCTTGGTCTTATCTAAGTTCTAAATTAGGAAGCCACACTGTTTAGCAATGAAACTCAAACTTCCTTAGCTTGGCGCAGAATAGCTGCATTCATTTTTATCTCTATTCCATCCATTTTCCATCCCTGCCAATTGTAATCTGCAGTCCATCTCTAAATGTGATTTCCAATTTCAATCCATAAAACTTCACTATATATGCTTTTATACTGTAAAAAGTATGTAAGAATAATGTGCATACATTGCTACATTAGAAAATTATGTTAACTTTGAAAATGTAGAAGAATGTGGAAAACAATTCTTTGATGTGATCTGAAAGAAAATCATGGTGAAGGAACATGTCCATAGTTAAACTCACTATTTAATAAAGATCTCAGAGTTACAAAAATAATAAATTATAAACTGAAGAAGTTAAAATACTAGATCTAAACATAAATAATTTTAAAAATAATATGTAATTTATATTTGTAGAACAAATGGTCATAAGATTTTATCTCTCCTTTGCCCCTAATCCAGTGAGCTTAATATATGACATTCCAAGTGGTTTTTAATCCATTAAAACATTTTACTAGTTCCCTATTACCTAAATCATAGAACTAATTTTGACATTCATACCTTTTGTATAAATTGAGAATTATATCTTTAATACTTTGCTGTATTTTTAATGTAAGTATACTTATATATGAGGAAGTGAAAATATTCTGTACGAAAGTATAGCGGCAGATATATGTCAGGATAGATTTATCCAAACTTTGAGAATATAAAACGTGAAAAGTGAACCTGAATCTGAACTATGGACTTCAAAAGATTATTATGACAAGCCAGATTCACTATTACAGTAATACTCAATTCTAGTGGGAAATGTTAATAATGGAGGAGGCAGGCATGCATGAAAACCACAGGCTTATGAAAATGCTCTGTACATTTGGTTCAGTTTTAATGTGAATTTAAAACTTTAAAAAAAATAAAGTCTCTTACAAATATGAGCAAAAATACCTTTTGACTTACTCTCAGTGCCTTATTATAAGTTCAATACATACTTGATAGACATTCAATTTTGACTAATGAACCCAAATAATTTTTAGGTCAACATGGTATAATCTTACATATTTAATAAAAGCTAATACTTTTTCTAATTAAGTAGTTAACTACACTGTATTTGATTTGGCAATAAAGCTAGTTAAATGTATAAACAAAATATATTTGTTTACTTACATCCACAGATAATAGGAAATAATTTCTTTTTTTTTTTTTTTTTTAATTTTTGAGACAGGGTCTCGCATTGTAGTTCAGGCTGGCCCTGAGCTCACTATGGTGCCCAGGCAAGCCGCCACGAACTCAGCAATCCTCCTGTCTCTGCCTCCCAAGTGCTGCGATGACAGGCGTGAGCCAACACGTCCGGCACTGTGGTATGAGGTGTTGATTGTTGGTGGGCATGATTCTCCACGCCCAGCATTATATGTGGTCACCGGGGATTGAACTCAGGTCCTTGCGCTTGCAAGGCAGGCGCCAGAACCACTGAGCTAACCCTCCGGCCCCAATAATTTCTATTATTAATGAAAAAGGTGAAACACACAAACTGTAATCTGAGGTGCCATTGCTTGAAGCCTAAAATCTGGCCTCTGACAGCACTTGAAATCCATTTAATGTATTGATGTGCACACAAAAAATTTGAAAATAAAATTTTCTACCTTCATAGATAAGTTTTCAAAGGAAGCTACTAAGCCATTTGCAAGAAATAAATCCAGCTCCTATCCAAAAATATAATCAGTCAGCATTAAACAGGAAAATATAAGAAATTAAAGAATTAAGAGACTACATGAAAGATTATCGCTTAAAGTTTTGAAATAAAAATAAGTTCATCAGCAAACATACTTATATACTGGTTATATCTTTTTTATTCACTAAGTTTACCAGTGCATTTTACATATACATCATGATCTCATTCCTCATTGGGAATTTATAGTTATATACACCTTGGCTTCTTTTTTTTTCCCATTTCCTTTCCCTCCTTTTCACGCCTCCACCCCTCCCTATTTACAAAAGCTTTATTTTTTTTCATTTTTTCTTCCCTTTTTTCTTTACTCCACACCTCACCACTATTTCCCCTTCCCCTTTTAATGTTTTCTTCCTATTTCACAATATCGCATACATATACTGGTCCTCATTTACATTTTGAGTTTCTCACACCAAATAAATAATTAATTTTTTACATGGCTGTCCTATTTATATCATGGAAGAGTATAACCTCAAAGTCCATCCATTCATATGAATGCCTCTGGTATATTATTCTTTATGGCTGAGAACCATAATTTTTATTTTATATTAAAAATAACATCATTTATTTTATTTATTGAGTTTATTGGTACAATATAGGTATACATTACTATCACATTCATCCCTGAGAATCTGTACCTGTAGATGATATATCTTGATTTCCATTTTCCCATTCCCCAGGAAGCAACCGTCATTAAAGTTGGGATTTACTCAAACTTACGTATGAATTCAGCACCAGAGACATATAACTATTTCAAAATGTTTCACTGAATTAAATTGAATTTATTGTCATTGTCTAATGACTAAGGATACAACTTCACAGTATACATACTTGAAAAAATAACTTATTTAACACAGCTAATATACTTTGAGGAATAAAAATAACAAAATGGAAAAAGTAATAAAAAACCTTTAAAAAGGCACTTCATAGAAATTATAAATATAATCAAATGGATAATATAAATAATTCAGAAAGTATTGATTGGAAGCAATTATATAATATATGACAGTATTAGACTTTCTGAGCCAAATATTCATTAACTTATTTAATATGACTATCACTTCATATTAGACTTTGTGAGGAATACTCGAATGACTATGTCACAGTCCCTGGCCCTACAGAGCTTTTGTTGTATTATTTAAAAGACATAAGTATACGTATTTTAACATGACAAAATATAATAATAACAAAAGAGAGCTTAATAAAGTAGCTTAACCTTAGAGAAGACATAAGGAAAAGTGTTATAAAAGTGGTTAAGTTTGGACCTGGGCCTTAAAGTTGTGAATGAAGTCATTCTTTTCATGGATATTTAAAGAATTTCATATGGCATATTAATACACTTAATTTTCTTTAATCTGTGAGGCCCTGATCTTCAAGTAAGAGATGAAACAAGGGCAATGGAATCACAGGAGTGTATGACCACACCCCTCTGATAGGTAGTTTCGAGTTCAAGGTGCCTACTTTTCACCCTAACAAAAATGATGCTAAGAGCTGAGATAGACTAAAATGACAGAAAGAGCATCTATTTTTTTTTTTTTTTTTTGAGACAGGGTTTCACTTTGTAGTTCAGGCTGGCCCTGAGCTCACTATGTAGCCCAGGCAAGCCTCAAACTCAGCAATCCTACTGCCTCTGCCTCCCGAGTGCTGGGATTACAGGCGTGAGCCACCACGCCCGGCACTGTGGTATGTGGTATTGATTGCGGGTGGGCATGAGTCACCATGCCCAGCATTGTATGTGGTTACCAGGGATCAAACTCAGGACCTTGGGCTTGCGAGGCAAGCGCCAGAACCACTGAGCTAAATCTCCAGCCCAAGAGCATCTATTAATACTACATAAAGTTAAAACAATTGTAAAAGAGACTTTTAAATTCAGTCTGGAATTAAAGTTCAAATGCATATTTAGATATAGAAAACTGATAAGAAAATATAAGTAATTCTTTTATCATTGAGAAATGGACATTTGTGCAAGTCATTTTGCATCAGGGACAAATCAGGACAGGAAAAATTATACATTTTCTATTTAAAATGAAAATAAGCAGATTGGAATAGGATAAATATTCTTGTTATTTAAACTATTTTATTAAAAACAAGTGGCAGTGAGAAAACAGGCTCAAGACAAATATTAATATTCAGAAATATTTTACAGCAGAAATGGAAAAGCTATGGTTTAATTTAGGATGTGGAAATATGTTTTCTGTGTATATTGCTGGCCTCAGGTATTTTCTCCCAGGATAGTGTAGAGACCAGACTGAAGGACCATCAGGAAAGAACTGTGAAGAGAAAGCTGTCCAGAGGGGCTGAGCAGTAGTAGACACACAGCAACAGGATGAGAACCAAGGGACCAGAGGTGCAAATTGCCCAGGACAGTATTACAGGATAAGTGAACAGTGAGAAATGCTGCAAAGAAGACTAATGAGTGGGTTTCAGAAAGACATTTTAGTTCAGTTTAGGTGATTATCAATGTGTTCAATTAATGTTTTGACAAAAAAGTAAAACTGAATAGATTTTCCAGTTATGTAATACTGCATAGTAAATAGTCCAAAATCTTGGTAGCTTTAATGAACATTTTAAAATTTTCTCATGATCTTGTGAGTCTGTATAAAAGAGGCTCAATTGGTGGTTATTTCTGATCCATCAAAGGCAGAAGCTCAGATGCCTGGGCCAGAGAAGAAGGACCCATATCCCAGTTCCTCCGTGTTCCTCGGTCAGTCCCTAGGTCTATCAAGGTAACCCTTCCTCTCCTCTTCCCTCTTCCTTTTTCCTCCCCTCTTCTCCCCCCACCTTCCCCATGGCTCTTTATTTTATAGCTGCATTTTATGATATGGTGATGCTAGGGTAGGTTCAATATTCAATAAAAGCTGCCCATTAAAAAGCATAAAGAAAATGTTGCCAGGATTATTCTGAGCTATACCTCACTGACTCATGTCTATCATATTTTATTGATCAAAATATAAATGTCTTTATTCATGTGCCAAATGATAATAAAATAAATTCCAATTTCAAAGAAGACTTACAAGTTCACACTATAGAAGAAAATATAGGATTTACCACATTTTTGTGGAAAAGAAAGAGACACAGTTTAGTTTAAAAAAGTTCTCAATACAGAGAAGGCTATATTAGGAATGGCGAAGAAAGTCCAACATTTGGTAGACACTGAGTCATTTATAGCAGTTTCAACTGACGATATAGGAAAGGGCATACAGGAGGATTAGACAGCTGATCTCTTGATTCTAGAGCTTTGAAAGACTGAGAAGGTAAATTTCAATTCTTTCCAGAGGAATGACATGAGTAGAACTGCTTTATTATTCTTAACACCTGTCCCTAAAATGATTAAAGTTTGAGCTAAGGACAGGCATGGTGGTGGATACCTGGGAGGCCAACTCAGGACAACTGCTACGAATTCAAGGTCAGATTAGGCTACACAATAAGTTGAAGAGCTAAGTGAACTGAAAAACAAACAAACCAAACATTTTGAGGTAAGGCGATAAATATGTTTACCCTAATTTGAACAGTACACAATGTAAACCTGTTTAAGTACCACATGGCATACAATAAGTATGGATAATTTTATGTGTTAATTAAAGAATAAAGAAGTGAAAGGAAAAATGAAAGTTAAGTAGTATGTAGAGATTAGAAGTAGGAAACTAATGAAGATGCTTTGGTGATTTAAGTTAGGAATTTCAACTAGGCTTGTGTGCTTCATGGAGATGAACGACTCTTGGGGGCATTACAGCTGACTCGCTCTTAGGAGATGAGGCCTGACTGAAAGAGGCAGGTTACCAGGCAGCACAACCTAAGAGTGCCCTTCCCCCGCCCCCTCTCCCTCTCTTTCTTGGCCACCATGACATGAGTAGCTTTGCTGTGCCATACCCTTCTTCCATCAGGAAGCTTCTGCCTTGGGGCTGTGGGCCACAGACTGTAAACATAAGCCAAAGTGAACTTCTCTTTTTTTAAGTAGCGAGTGTTAGGTATTGAGTGCCAAGGACAGCAAAGGATTAAAACAAAGCTATTACAGTTATCTAAAAAAGAGGATAATTTGGAGTAAAATTTAATTAATAGAAATGAAGAGATTCAAAAGGTGATTCAGATACAGATAGTAGTGGAGCTGTCAACATGAAAGCTAAGGCCTACAGAAATGAGAAGTGAAATATTTTGGCAACGAGTATTACTAAAGGTGTTATTTACTTTTTCTATCCAGTATAAAGAGATTTTAGAAATTTTTCTAAAGGTTTCATTTGTGTTTACATAATCCCCTTATTAACTGCTGAATGTTTGAATGCCCACAATGTAGAGCTTTCTTAGGGAGAAGTGCATCACGCGACAGAAGAGGCTCATCACTGGAGATGACTGGGGTCATCTTCTCATGAAGAAGAACCATGTTTCACCCAGGCAGAGAACTCAGGTTTCCTTGAAGGATTTTCTTCACCTCTACTACTGCCTCTGAGAAGGATGGCAGGGAAGCTGTATATATATGACAGAAATTTTTAAATAAAGCATTTATATAATTATTTTCTTCATTTTAACTTTAAGTTAGCCTTCATATTACTCTATATTTCAAATTATGTCAAGGCTTCAGGCTTAAAAGCATTTACAAGAGCTGTAAGTATGGGGCTGGAGATTTAGCTCAGTGGTTCCGGCACCTGCCTCACAAGCTCAAGGTCCTGAGTTCGATCCCGGTAACCACATACAATGCTGGGCGTGGAGACTCAAGCCCACCAGCAATCAATACCACATACTACAGTGCCAGGCATGGTGGCTCATGCCTGTCATCCCAGCACTCAGGAGGCAGAGACAGGAGGATTTCTGAGTTTGAGGCTTGCCTGGGCTACATAGTGAGCTCAGGGCCAGCCTGAACTACAAAGTGAGACCCTGTCTCAAAAAAAAAAAACAAAAAAGCTGTAAGTATGTACACACATGTGTTGTGTTGATGACTAGCAGCAAGCCTTGACAGCACATGGTACAAACAGTGCCATGGTTTCTGTCTGATGTACCCCAAGCCTCACGCATTCATAGGTGGAGGTCTGGAAAGTGACTGGATAATGGGAACTTAAAGCTTGGGGGAGAAGGTGAAACACTAGTGGTGTGGCCTGGAAAAACTGTATCTCTTTCCTTCTTCCTTTGATCACTCTCTTCTTCCTACAGTAATGCCATGACCAATTCTCCTCTGCCATGCTACCCATCCTTGGGGCCACTTTACTATACATGAAAACCTTTATAGTGAATGAAAATAATGTTTCTTCCTTTAATTTTCAGATATCAGACATCAGGTATCACAGAGAAAGGTAATTAAGACACCTACTATATTTCTGTTGAATAAGTGAGTGGATATTTAAATAATTTTTATTCCTCCATACTCTTTGAGGAAGTGTACCTTCATTCTGAATGTTAAAATGAGCACCAAATATAAAGCTCTATTGTATCCTTTTTTCTATTAATACATAAAATGACATCAAGAGAAGTGTTGCAGAGGGGAGCATCAATCTGACATCAACCTTTAGGGTGATGTCATTGAGGTTAGGGTACTCCTCCCAGAATATATTTACCTTTGTACCTCCCCTTATAGATCACCAGAAAACAAAACTAAGCAACCCCAAATCTCCTCTAGCTTTTAAATTTTGAGATCTACCGGAGTTAACAAGTCTCCGAATTTGGTATATAATACATGCAAATTTTGTGTTATGGGTCAAAATTTTTGCAATGAATCTTTGTAGTCTTTTCACTGAAGAAGGAAGAGAGATGGCTCTAGAAATTATAGATTATTAAAACTGTTCCCAAGAGTAAGACAGACTTATGGATTCTCTGGGCTCTTTGAAATATTTGAAAGACACCAAGTTGTATTAAATCCTAACAGTAACTTCATTTTGCTTTCTAGACTACCCAGTCCTTTATTGAAATGCTTAATTTTTATGGACATTTTATTCACAGGGATCTTTCACCTGTCCATAAAATGCACTTTATATTAAAATAAGAACTACACAATTTTTTTATTTTACATTTTATTGGTGCATTATATAAATGCATCACAATTACACTACACATTGAGAATTTGTACCAGTATATGACACAACTCAATTCTCATTTTCCCCCTCCCCTCCCCACTCTTCCCCCACCCTTACATACACAAGCATTGTTTCTTTTTTTTTTTTTTTCCTTTTGAGACAGGGTCTTGCTTTGTAGTTCAGGCCGGCCCTGAGCTCACTATGTAGTCCAGGCAAGCCTCGAACTCAGCAATCCTCCTGCCTCTGCCTCCCGAGTGCTGGGATTACAGGCATGAGCCACCACGCCCGGCACCATCAATTTTTTTCTTTCTTTATTATTTACCCCTAAGCCCTATTACCCTTTGAATATTTACTATTTCACAATATTAGCCTAGAAGACAATTATGACTTTCTTGCAGAAAGTAGAATAGGCTCTATTACTTTAAAAGAATATTCCAGTAACTTATTTTTTATTTCTACACTCGTTGAAAACTGGAGAAAAAATAACGCTGATGGCAGCTTTAGGTTTTACCAAAGTCTTAGATGTATTTCTAATTTCATTATATTTCAATGAGAATTTTTAACAAAGAAAATTGTTTCATTCAAATTCCTGAAGAGGAGAAAAAAAGTGACACTTCTGAAGAGAAGTAAAATAAGTGAAACAAAAGATCCAGGAATCAGCTACTACAAGTGTCTCTTTAAACAGAGACCTAAGAGAATGACTCTGATTCTGATAGCCCAAGTCAATACAGTATGTCAACACTGATAACAAAATATTAAAATGTCCTTGCTTGAGCCTAGTGTTCTGATATATTTCATATATTGTTTATTTAATATAGTATTGTGTGTCTAGATTAAAATATAATGAAATATAGTATGGAATGCGTACAGATATTTTGACAAAAATTTTATCTCATGCTGCTAAAATAATTAATAATCTAATTATCAGATCCCCAATACTAAACAATCATTTCAAACAACTTTGAGTTGACAATACCATTATGGATTGAATTACATCTATGAAAAAGGTTGAATTTGGAATGCCGGGTACCTACAGATATGACCTTATTTAGAAATAAGGCCTTTGGTGATGCAATGATGGTAAAATGAGTCATATTCAATTAGGATGGGTTCTGATTCAATAATTATCATCCTCATAATAGAAGATCAGAAAAACAAGACACACAGGTTGAATGGCACATGAAGACAGAAAATGAATCACAGATGAATAGGTATCAATCAAGGAGAGACAAGGGTTTCCAGCCACTACGAGAAGCAAACAGGCGAAGAAGAACATTATTCAAATTATTAGGAAGTGTGGCCTTGCTGACATTGATTTCAGACTTCTACCCTTAAATTATAAAAACATATATTGTTTTAAGCACTTAGTTTATAGTGTTTTCTTATGGAAGCCTGTAGAAGCTAATAAATTTATGAATATAAAGCTTGGAAAATTCATATTTAATGCCTATCTTCATTATAATAATTTGCTTGGGTAATAATGACTACCTGTAATACAAAAAAATTAGGATTACATAGTTAAGGGAACAACATTTGAATTAGGCAATTTTTTTTTTTTTTTTGAGACAGGGTCTTGCTTTGTAGTTTAGGCTGGCTCTGAGCTCACTATGTAGCCCAGGCAAGCCTCGAACTCAGCAATCCTCTTGTCTCTGTCTCCCCTCCTGAGTGCTGGGATTACAGGCTTCAGCCACTATGCCTGGCACCGTGGTGTGTGGTATTGATTGCTGGTGGGCATGAGTCTCCACGCCCAGCATTGTACATGGTTACCAGGATCGAACTCAGGACCTTGTGATTGCGAGGCAGGCGCTGGAACCACTGAGCTAAATCTCCGGCCCTGGATTAACCAAATCTTAAAAAAAGTGATTGCTTTCTTATAAAATCTCCTCCAACACAAGCTGTTGCTTTCCATGAAAAGTATGTAAAAATCTGAACGGAAAATAAAAAGATCCACTTTTATTTGATTTTAATACAGGAAAAATTAGATGTAGTTACAGTTTTCTTGTGGCTTGTTACTCTTCCCGGTACCTTTTTTTTTTTTTTTTTTTTTTTTTGAGACTGGGTCTTGCTTTGTAGTTCAGGCTGGCTCTGATCTCACTATGTAGCCTAGACAAGCTCTGAACTCAACAATCCTCCTGTCTCTGCCTCCTGAGTGCTGGAATTACAGGCGTGAGCCACCACGCCCGGCACTGTGGTATGTGGTGTTGATTGTTGGTGAACGTGAATCTCCATGCCCAGCATTGTATGTGGTTACCGAGGATCGAACTCAGGGCCTTGTGTTGCGAGGCAGGTGCCAGAACTACTGAGCTAACCCTCTGGCCCCCCAGTACTTTTCTGAAAGAGATTGTTCTTTCCCCAGCAGACTTGCCCCCTTTGTCCAAAAACCAGATACTTGTAGGCATTTAAAACTGATCCTGTGTTTTTCACATTAACCTACATTTCTGCTTTTGTGCCAGTATTATGCTGTCTTTGTTATTATGGCTTTAAGCTATCATTTGAAATCAGACACAATGATACTAGCATTGCCCCTGCCCCATGAGTACTTCAGATATTCTTGATATTTTCTGAATCCAAATTAAATCCAGAATTGCAATTTCTACTTCTGTAAAGAATGCTGTTAGCATTTTAATCAAGATTGCACTATATCTATAGATAATTTTTGGTTGTAGCCCATTGCTATGGTTTATATCAAAATGTTTATCAAGATTCTAATAGCCTAACAATTGACACTTTGGGGAAGTGATTGGATTATAGGGATGGTGTAGATGCCCTGCTGGAGGAAGAGAGCATGATCAGAAAAGTCCACTGTTAAGTTTGAAAGGTGTATTTTTCTTCCCAGTTTTCCCTTCAAACTATCTTCTTCCTGCCCAAAATGCCATAAGCAACCCTCCTCTGCCATGCCATCACCATACCATCCTGCTTTGGAGCTAGTCAACTATATACTGAATTAGGAGACAAAATAAACCTCATTGGCCTTCTGTTGTGAGTGTCATGAATTTTGTCCCAGTGACAAGAAAGTGACAAAGAAACCTCTTTAAATAATATGGCATCTTTCAAACTAAGAATAAGGGAAATCTTGACTTACCTTAATGTCCTATTCAGTTGCTTCTATCAAAGACCTGCAATTTTCATTATAGATGTCTTTCACACCTATTAGGTTGAATCATGTATGTTTTTTAAAGGTATTGTGATTGAAACTGTTTTCCTGATTTCATATTAATTGGGCTGATTATTGGTACACAGGAACATGAAAGACTTCATGTAATGATCTGTTATCCTGATGCTTTCTTTATTATATCAAATCTTCTGGCAGAATATTTTGTATCTTCTATGCAAAGAAGAATCATGTGAGATGTAAATACAGATAAACTTCAATGACATTTCTGCATATATATATATATCAGTTAATATATGTCTATATGGTTTATATATATGTATATGTATAAAGCTACACAATATTATGAGGTGATCATTATGAATATTTCATACACAAAAATTTTTAAGATGCAATGAAAGTGTTTTTAAAATTAACAGCTTTGAGGATCTATATTTGTAAGAAGAAAAGCTTAAAATCAATCATCTAAGGTTTTACCAAAGAATTGAACAAATTTAAATTTAAAGTGGAAGGTATGAAATTACCATTATAAAGGCAGAAATAAATGATATAGAAAGGGATCAATAAAAAAAGAATCAAAGGCAAAGTGAACTTTTCTTTTTTTTTCTTTGTACTGGTGTTTGAATCCAAATCCTCTTCACTAAATTATATCATCAGTAAATTTTTATTTTTTATCTTATTTTTATTTTGAGAAAGGTTCAGATAAATTTGCCATGTAGGATAGAACTTCAGATTCTCTTGCTTCATGCTCCCACAATTCTGAGAAAACAGGCATGTGCCACATTGAGCAGCAAAATGAACACTTCATTAACAGTATTAAAACCAGTAAGTGTATAAAGATACTAAACAGGAAAACTAACTAGCAATACCATGAATGAAGGAGATGCTATCATTGAAATCCTTATCAATTTGTAAGAAAGAATGCTATGAAAATCTCTATGACAGCCAGAGATTTGGCTCAGTTGTTCCAGCACCTGGCTAGCAAGTGCAAGGTTCCTGGTTCAGTCCTGGTAAACACATACAACAATACCAGGCATGGTGACTCATGCCCACCAGCAATCAGTACCACATACCACAGTGCTGGGCATGGTGGCTCTTGCCTGTTATTCCAGCACTCTGGAGGCAGAAGTAGGAGGACTGCTGAGCTTGAGGCTTGCCTGTGGTATACAGTGAGTTTAGGACCAGCCTGAACTACAAAGCAAGACCATGTCTCAGAAAAAAGAAATCTATATGAATGAAATTGATCACAAAGATGTTATGAATTCATTTGTTTAATCCATCTTAATAAAAATAAAATATTTTACATTAAAAAACTACAAAATAGCTGGGCCTGGTGGCGCACGCCTGTAATCCCAGCACTCAGGAGGCAGAGACAGGAGGATTGCTGAGTTAGAGGCTTGCCTGGACTACATAGTGAGCTCAGTGCCAGCCTGAACTACAAAGCGAGACCCTGTCTCAAAAAAAAAAAAAAAAAAAAAAAACTACAAAATGTTAAATTGTCATAAAATTTCTGATAAGCAACACATAGATTCCAGGTGATTTCAATGGTAGTTTTGATATGTAAGGAAAATAATATGATGTAGACATCATATTACTTAATATATATTCTCTAAGAAACTGTACATGTAGAGAGAATAATTTTTATCTATTTTTTTTTTTTTTGAGACAGGGTCTTGCTTTGTAGTTCAGGCTGGCCCTCAGCTCACTATGTAGCCTGGGCAAGCCTCGAACTCAGCAATCCTCCTACCTCTACCTCCTGAGTGTTGGGATTACAGGCGTGAGCCACCATATTCCGCATTGTGGTATGTGGTACTATTATAGGTAGAAAAGCCAGCTAGACATATGTAGGCAGATAGATAGGACTGGCCCTTAAAAGAAAACCAAAAAAACCAACTTGGAGGTTACTGCTGCCAGGGAGAAAAGCTACCCCACCCATATAAGATAAATAGCTCATTGAAATTCCAAACAAGGAGCCATCAGATATTCTAAAGAAGGCTCCAACCTCCTGGGGTAAAAGGCTGATACCTGAACCCACCTCCCCAGAAAAGAGTTAGAGTCAAAATTCCTGTTTTATTGTTATAACCTATCTACCTTTTTAAAAATTTCATTGGTGGCCCCCACTTTTAAACCCACCCCACCTCGTGATTTTGGTCCATAAAATCCCGCTAAAAAAAAGCAATCCTGGGGTTACCCACTTTCCGGGCCCCCTTCTGTCTCTCTTAAGGCAGAAGCTTTCTCTCTCAATAAAATTTTCCTACTCAAACCTCCGTTGTTCCTAAAATTCATTCTTCGATTTTTAGAGAACACGAACTCGCATTTCAGCTGGGGAGTTAGGCCTTAACTCTCCTGAGTTAGTACTGTTTTCTGGTGGGCATGAGCCACCATGTCTGGTATTGTTGTATGTGGTTACCAGGATTGAATCAGGGACCTTGCACATGCTAGGCTGTGCCAGAACCACTGAGTTAAGTCTCCAGCCCCCCAAAATGAGTTTTTCTATTGGAGCAGAAATATAACCAAGTAGATGAAGTCTAGTAAGTAGAGTGTGCCATACAGATTCTCCCACTGTCATCCCCAGGATAATACAGATCTAAAAATATTTTTCCAGGTCTTAATTTTGTCTTTCCTAAAAGAGAGAGGTACACCCAGCTCTTTATCAATTTATGTATTGCTTTGAGATAAATTTGGGGAAAAAGAGCTCCTATTTTATATCTTTCTTATGGACTTTTAGCTCAAAATCATCCTTAAGCAAAAACGTAATAATTCAGGTTTATATTTTGATGTACACAGGAAAAAGGAACACTTTCAACTGAGTTATGTGACTAGAATAACCTTATTCCTAAAACTTGATAAAACATTGAAAGAAATATAAAAGACAGACAAAAATATCCATATAAACATATACCTAAATATGCTTAAGAAAGCATAATCTCAGGTTGGAGATTTAGCTCAGTGAGTCAGATGTCTGACTTGCAGGAGAACTGTTGAGTTTGAGGATTGCCTGGGTTACATAGTGAGCGCAGGGCCACAAAAATCCTGCCCCTCCCCCCAAAAAAGGATACCTTACAGATAGTAATCTATAAATGATATTCATCACTAAAGGTAAAAGTGAATTTAAAATGGAAGATCTAGCACTAAAAACTTTAAAACACAGTATTAAAATAAAGATTAGGGCCGGAGGGTTAGCTCAGTGGTTCTGGCGCCTGCCTCGCAAGCGTAAGGTCCTGAGTTCAATCCCCGATAACCACATTCAATGTTGGGCGTGGAGACTCATGCCTACCAGCAATCAATACCACATACCACAG
>PVIC010038288.1:0-17680 GCA_004025085.1 Thryonomys swinderianus | reverse complement strand
ATGCAAATGAGTTCTAGAAAGTAGGACAGTTTTTATAGAGTGGAATATTTCTATAGGAAACTTGGTGTGGGAATGTGATGAGGGGAAGGAATAAATATGATACAGAAAGAAAATAAAAGAGCATGTATAAAGGGGGGAGGAGGGGGGAGTGGGTAGGGATATGGGTAAAAATGAGAATTAACTTGTGGCATATACTGGTGCAAATTTCCTAATGTTATATGTGATTTTGAGATGTATATAAATTGTACCAATAAAGAATTCAATTAAAAAAAAGAAATTAAAATTTTAAATTTAAGGGAAAACATGAGAATGAATGGCACACAATAAATAAAATAAAATCAGAAAAGTAATTCCAAGGGTAGTAGTAATATGTTTATGAGAAAATCCAAGTATGCTACCAAATTGAAATACAAATGAAAGCACAGTTAGTTTACTCGTTCTTGGTTAACTTTGTCCAGAGTGTCACCCAGGACAATCTTAAAATTAGGAAATTTAAGTTCAGTGATTTTGTTTCAATAAATATGTACTTTAAAATTATCTTCTGATTGATATAATTTTAATCAATTAAAATATTCTACAAATTTAATCTTTAAACCTGTCCATAATAAAAACTGATTCGTATCTTACCTAAACTATTTTCTTTGCCTGTACATACTTAAACTTGTATGAACTCTCAAGTACCTTACAGGAATTTCTTGTGTGAGAGACACATACTATTCTATCTTTAAAGTAGTTGGAAATATCAGAAATGATATTAGCTAATTCAGGATCATGAACACATGAGAGTTAATCTAAAACAGATGGTTGATAACAGAACATCATGGAGTTTTATAATTCTTCGACATTTTTAAAATAATTGAAAGAGGAATTGTTGTAGAAACTTAGAAAACCTGCTGTAATTTATGAAAATCAAATATGATTTCAAATTATAGGACAGGCTGACTGTACATGAAGATTTATTACCAGGATCAAGAATTTGAGTAAAAGTAGAGCTTTATATCTGTAACATGTTTGCAATTATTTTGACAATGTCTCCCTTTTCTATCAGTAGTTTTGGTAGACAAGAGAGAAGTTTGGGTGTAAGTAGCTATAATTCATTTGCCTTTGAAAAATTATTACTGATCTCTTCAATGTTTTAAAAAATATATATTGTTGGGCCAGAGGTTTAGCTCAGTGATTCCGGCGCCTGCCTCATAAACGCAAGTCTTGAGTTTGATTCCCGGTAACCACATATAATGCTGGGTATGGAGACATGCCCACCAACAATCAACACTGCATACCACAATGTCGGACGTGGTGGCTTATGCCTGTAATCCCAGCACTTGGGAGGCAGAGACAGAAGGATTGCTGAGTTTGCTGCGGCTTGCCTGGGCACCATAGTGAGCTCAGGGCCAGCCTGAACTACAAAGCGAGACCCTGTCTCAAAAGAAAAAAAAAATATATTGTTGAAGGGAGGCATTCTTTTTCCCAAGATTACATTAAAAGGAAAGTCTGACCTACCTTGCTTCAACTAGATTCTATTCATTAGTGAAAAGACAGTGGCCAGTAGCAGATTTCCCAAGAAAAATATGATGTGACGAAGAATTTCATAATAAATAATAGATGTACACTTGTAGTTTCAACCTGGTTAAGGTATTTGAGATAATCAGATATGCCTCAAGGTACAATAAGTTAAAAGAAGACAAGAGAGACAGAGGGCAAAACATTCATTTTTAAAGCAGACAAAAATTCAAATAGCAATTCTGTGCGTTGCTGTTAGATGACTGAATGGCCACAGGCACTTCACATACCCTCTCCATCCTATTTCTTTGTATGTAACAGAGATGAACACCACTATAAACCTATCAGCGAAAATAGTGACAAAAATGATAGAGTGAAAACCAATGGCTCAAATCGTTGGGAAGCTAGGTCTTACACTTCCTGAGAAGTAAATAGGGATTGTCATGGAGGATACTTTTCTTAATTTAACTAATTGAAAACTCAAACTCATAAAACTATGTTAATGTTTGTCAATGTGCTAAAAGAAAAAAAAAGCTATGTAAAGTTCTGACCCAGGAATCAATTGCTATCTTTCCAACAGACACTTTAGAGTTTTTCTCTTCACGATTTATAGGTCACTTGGTCTCATATATCTGCAAGTAGATATCACTTCATTCTGAGACTCTGCTTACTCCAAGATTTCAGAGAACTGTATGAAGAACAAAAGAGCAATTAAATCACTCTGCACATGTAGTCATCAGATGTTAGTTATCTCCCTTGACTCTATGCACAAAAGTCACAAAGAACTCAAAGGGAGACGTGGGATTACAATTTGTTTCCAGCAGCAAGTCCGCTGCATATGATATAAGAAGTGTGTGTGATATTAAAGTCAGCACATTCTTTATATGAAGCCCTTTGTCCTGAACACCCAGACAGTTTTTCCTGAAATATATGTTTATGAATTCAATTGAGAAAAAAACCTGGCAATATATCCAGGGAACAAGGCTATCTTGGAAAACTCAGCCATTCAGATAACAAATTACATATTACAGGATCTGTTCCAAAATGTGCCTAAATATCTATTGTGAAGAAATCTTCAAACCATCTTTCTCTCTGCCTCTTGCTTCATTTCTCTGGGAAAATTTCTTCTTCCATTTATCTACGAGGTGTCAAATACAGAGGAAGAGGAAATCATACCACATGGAACCTAGCAGCCCATCTCTCAACCTGCTTCTTCCCCTAAATGGTGAAGGATCCTGCACAAACATAGGTCTGATACTTGTGGAATTTCTGATTCATCCTCAGTTGGAAACTTCAGGTGAGTTTTCAGTCTAAACTTTCCTTTCATTGATGGCATGAGCCCTTTCCCAACATTTTAAGTTTCCTCTCAATTTGCTTGAACCGGCAACATGTGGTAACAGACTCATCCATATTAAATTTCTGTACATATCTCTTTGGTGACGAGAATTTCCTTTCTTGACTCAACCTTGCTCCTCTTTCCTAAGTGTCAGGATTTTAAATAATCAGGATTCTCTGAAAAAATATACCTTTTAGTTTTCTTTCCCTGAATCATTTTATGTGATAGAATTTACTAGAATTCAAATCCGAATTATGGCTCTGATACGAGACACCTTGATAGAGTCAGAACTTTTGAAGATGAAGGTGACAGCTATGCCCTTGACTTGTTCCTTCTGTAAGAGTGCATCTAATTGACCTTGGTTACTCAAAGTTCTCCTTCATTTAATGCTTCTTTTCTTGACTAGGAATGAAGCAGTTACTTGCTTCAAACTTACAAGTCTCCACATGTCAAACCTCTCTTACTTTGTCTTTAATGTACTTTATTTATCTCATTAACTGGAGTGATTTGTTAAATTTGGTCAACAGTACCTAGTTAACTGAATTAGCTATTTGGTGAACTTCTTCAAGACCTATACAAAAGCACACTTAGTACTGTAAACTTAGCCATTTTCAATTACACATCTTAATATTTAGATCAGCTGCAGAAGCTAAGTAGATCTATTTTAATTCTACCTACCACAGTGCCCACAGTGACAATTAGTGGAGGTTTCATCTGTCAGCATGTACTGATAAAATACATACCCTGTTTATACAATTATATGCATATACACATTAAAAATGGTATAACAAATGTTATAAATATGCAGAATAAAAGTTTGTGTTTTTCATAAGGTTTTTATCCTTATCCTTCATCCTCTTTTACAAAGACAATAATACACATAAAGACACAACTGTGCAGAGTATGAAAATTAAAAAAAAAACATTTAAATGATTTGAAAATAATGAAAATATTAATAAATATTAATGAATGCTATAGCTTGGATTTTAGGTGTCCTCAAAAGAACTATGCGGTAAAAACCTTGATTCCCGCATGTGAAAATGTACTAGAAACCTTAAGACATGAGTCTCGGAGGCATGCTACTGGAAACCTCCACAGTACACGACCCAGACTCCTGCTCAGTGTGTGACCCAAAATTCAAGAAAAAATCAGACAGGGAGAAAAATGGGAACCAAGATGGTCAAATGCTGCTCAATTAGCACCATTTGGTCTCTCCAAGCCACTGATTGTTATTAGTAATCAGTTGGGGGTAAAGAGAAGCTACAAGGAGAAATACACATAAAGATACACAATCATGTGGTTTCTACTATAGGCAAGGAAAAGAAAGACAAGGCATTCTCGAATTAAGAACAGAATAGACATCTGCATCTCTCAAATGACTAGAGATGTTAAACATTTCTTCATATGTCTCTTAGTTGCTTTGATTTCTTCTGATGAAAATGTTGATTCACTTCAGGTGCCCATTTCAGGGTCTTTAAACCTGGGGGGTGGGGTGATTTTGTTAAACTTTTTGTATATTCTAGATAGTAGCACTTTGTCAGAGAAACCACTGGTAAATGTTTGTCCCCAATTTGTCGGTTGTCTTTTTGCTCTGCTGGAAGTTTCTTTTGCTGTGCAGAAGATTTTTAATAGGATGAGATCCCATTTGTTGATTTCTTCTCCTAGTTTTTTTTTTTTTCTATAGAAGTTTTGTTCATAAAAGCTTTCCTTAATCCAATGTTTCTGAGTTCTACCAAACCTGTTTTGTAGCAGGTTTAGTGTTTCTGTTTTAATATTTAGGTCTTTAATACACTTTGATCTTAATTTACTACACTGTAAAAAAAGATAGATGCAGCTTTAGTCTTCAGCAAGTTAAAGCCCAGTTTTTCCAGCACCATTTGTTAAAGAGGCTGTCTTTCCTCCATTGAGGATATTTGGTTCCTTTGTCAAACATGAGGTGGCTTAGTGTATCTGGAGTTGATTCTGAATCATCTAATCTATTCCATTGGTCCTTAGGTCTATTACTTTTGCAGTACCATACCGTTCTATTTTTTTTTTTATCATGGTGGATTTACAGCATAGTTTCAACTTGGGTATTGTGACACCCCCAACCACTTCCTTGTTGCCTAGGTTTGTTTTTGCTATTCTAGGTCTCTTGTGGTTCCAGGTGAATTTTTGGATTAATTTCTCTAGCTCTGTGAAATATACTGTTGGGATTTTAATAGGTGTTGTGTTGAATCTATATAATAGTTGTGAGAGTATAGCCATTTTGACAATATTGATTCTTCTTGTCCAGGAACAAGGGCTGTCTTTCTATTTTAGGATAACTACTTCTATCTCTTTTCTCAGAGTGCTGTAGTTTTCAGAGTGGAGGTGTTTCACCTCCTCTGTTAGACTGATTCCTAGATATTTCACGTTTTGGGTGCTACTGTGAAAGGAATTGACTCCTCAATTTCTCTCATTGAGACTGTTGTTTGTGTGCAAAAAGCATTGATCTTTTACGTACTTATGTTTCTAAATTTGCTGGTTAAGTCTAACAGACTTCTGGTTCAGTTTTTAGGATCTTCTATATAGAGTATCATGTCATCAACATATAACGACAGCTTCCTTTCCTATCTTTTTCCTTTTAATCCTTTCTCTTTTCTAATTTCCGAAGCTAATGTTTCCAGCACTATATTGAACAGGAGTGGTAATAATGGGCATCCTTATCTCATTCCTGATCTTAGCGTGAAAGGTTTCAGTTTTTTGACCATTTAGAATAATACTGATTGTTGGTTTCTCAGAAATTGCTTTTATTAGGTTGATATAAAGTCCAACTATTCCGATTTTCTGTGGAGTTTTGATCATGAATGGGTGTTGGATTTGTCAAATACGTTTTCTGCATCTCTTGATTGACCACACTTTATTTTGTTCTTGAGTCTGTTAATTTAGTGTATTGCATTTATTGATTTACATATTTTGAGCCAATCTTGAATCCCAGGGACGACTCCAACCTGGTCAGGCTGTATGATCTTCTTGATGATTGATTCTCTGTATTCTGTTTGCCAGTATCTTATTGAGGATTTTTGCATCATTGTTCATTACAGAGATTAGTGTGTAGTTCTCTTTTTTGGTTAAGTCTTTTCTCCTTTTGGAATCAATGCAATGGTTGCTTCCGGGAATGAATTTTCAAGGTTTGCTTCTCTTTTAATTTCATTAAAGACTTTGAGAAGTAGTGGCATAAAAACTCTTTAAAAGTTATGTAGAATTCAGCAGTAAAGTTCTCAGGACTGGGGCTTTTCTTCATCAGTAGGTTTTTTTCTTTTAATTGAATTCTTTATTGGTACATTTTATATATAGTTCACAATCACACTCAACATTTGGGAATTTGTACCAGTATATGACAGAAGTTAATTCTCATTTTTACTCATATCCTTACCCACCCACAACCTCCCACCCATTATATACATGCTATTTCTTATTTATTTATTTTTTTGAGAGAGGGTCTTGCTGTGTAGTTCAGGCTGGCTCTGAGCTCACTATGTAGCCCAGGCAAGCCCCAAACTCAGCACTCCTCCTGTCTCTGCCTTCCGAGTGCTGGGATTATAGGCATGAGCCACCACGCCCGGTGCTATTTCTTTTTTTTAAAACCATATTTATTCCTACCCCTTATTACATTCCCCCACCACATTCCCTTTGAATATTTCCTATTTTACAAACTCTATCATATACTCTAGAACTGATTTAGATCTACAGATTCTCATACCAGAGAAAAGGTATGATATTTACATATTTGGGATCTATTTATTTCACTTATTAGTGTGTCCTCAAGGTGTATCCATTTGCACATAAATGAATGAAACTTGTCATTCTTTATGGTAGAATAATACTCCATTTAATTAAAAATAAAACACATATTTATCCAGTCTCCAGCTGATGGGAATCTGGTTTGTTTCCAAGATCACAAACTGAGCTGCTATGAACATGGGTACACATATGTCTTTAGGATATGACTCTTTTAATTCCTTTGGGTTTATTCCTAGCAGGGGAATAAAAGGGTCAAGTGGGACCTCTAATCCTAATTTTTTGAGGAATATCCACACTGATCTCCACAATGGGCACAAAAGTGTACAATCCCACCAACAGTGGAGAAGAGTTCCTTTCTCCCAACAGCCTTGCCAGCATTTCTGGCTGGTTGATTTTGTAATATTAGCCATTCTTTGTGGAGTAAGATGAAATCTCAGTGTTGTTTTCATCTGCATCTCTCAAATGACCAGTGAAGTTGAACATTTCTTCATATGCTTCTTGGCTGCTTTGACTTCTGCCTCTGAGAAGTGTCTGTTCATTTCAGATGCCCATTTTTGACCTGGGTCTTTAAAATTGAGGGGACTGATTTGTTTAACTTCTTCTAGAGAGTAGCCCCTTGTCTAAAAAACAGCTCCTAAAATTTTTTTCCATGTTATTGATTGTCTTTTAATGGTGCCAGTGGTTTCTTTTGCTGTGCAGAGGCTTATTAGTAGAAGGAGATCCTATTTGTTGGTTCTTTCTGCTAGTTCTTGTGCAATAGAGGTTTTGTTCATAAAATTTCTGCCTGTTTAAAAAATCGTGTTGGAGAAACTGGGCTTCAGCCTGCCAAAAACTAAAGCTAGACCTATCTCCTTCATGATCTACTAAACTAAAATCACAATGGATTCAAGATTTAAACATTAAAACAGAAACAATAAACCTTATGCAAAATAGGTAAAATTCTTGGAGACACTGCCTTAGGCAGAGACTTTATGAGTAGATTTTTATTACATTTTCAATTTCACAGATTGATATTGGGGTGTTTAACAAGGATGCAGATGAAAATGACACTGAGACTTCATCTCACTCCAAAAAAAAAAAAAAAAACAAAGAAAACAAAAAACAGCTGCTATCTCAAAATTAACCAGCAACAAATTCTGTCAAGGCCATGTGAAGAAAGGAACTTTTCTCCACTGTTGGTGGGAATGTAGACTGGTACAACTACTATGGAGATCAGTGTGGAGATTCCTGAAAAAGTTGGATTAGAGACCCCATTTAACCCTGCTATTCCCCTGCTAGGTATACAAATGAAAGAATTTAAAGATTCATGTTGCAGCAATGTATGTGTAACCATGTTTATAGCAGTTCAGTTTGTGATGGCTACATTTTGGAAACCACCCAAAAGTGCATCAGCTGGAGACTTGATGAAGAAGATGTGGGGTTTTTTTCCCTATAAAATGGAGTATTACTCTGCCATGAAGAATGATAAGTTTGAGTCATTTATATTCAAATTGGTGTACCTTAAGGACATACTCATAAGTGAAATATATAGGTCACAGATGTGTAAATACTGTATCTATTCTCTGGTATGAGAAACTGAAAATGTAAAGGAGCTCTAGAATATATAATAGATATTGTGAAGTAGAAAATATTCAAAGGGAAATGGGTAGGTGCAAGTAATAAGGGGAAGAAAAACATGATGGGAATAAAAAAAGGAAACAAAGGTTATGTATATAAGGGCAGGGGATTGTAGTATGGGTGGGGAAATGGCAAAAATGAGTATTAAATTGTGTCATACACTCACACAAACTCTCTCTATTGAGCATAATCAAATGTGTATATATAATGTACCAATAAGGATTCAACTTTAAAATAAAAAGAATAGAACAGACAAAATATGTGGAAATAATTAGAACATTATTCTTAGTTTAAAAAGGTTTTAATTTCAGGAGTGGAATTTGGATGTGAACTACTTGACCTCAGCTTCTATGTGATTTCAGATTGAACCTGACAGCTTCATAGGCCATTTCTCTATGGCTTTTAGTGGGAAGGTTATGCTAACCTGTGAGCTGCCACAGTGTTCATGAGATGCTTCTGAGAGTCACATACCTTTAGTCAGACTCACTTCCTAAAATAAGACAAAAGAGGCCTTCACTGCTGGCAAGATGCATTGCTTACAGCACACTTGGGGCAGAATCAGTATTGTGATCCCCGGCAGAGTGTGTGCAAGGTCATTGAGGGCTTGTTTTGAAGGGAGACAATAGATCACTTCATCTTTTTTTTTGTTGTTGTTATTGTTTTTGTTTTGTTGTTTTGCTTTTTTTGAGACAGGGTCTTGTAGTTCAGGTAGGCCCTGAGCTCACTATGTAGGTCAGGCAAATCTGGAACTCAGCAATCCCCTGGCTCTGCCTCCCAAATGCTGGGATTGCAGGCATGAACCACCACACTCAGCTTTATGGGGTGTGGTACTGATTGCTGGTGGGCGTGAGTCACCATGCCCAATATCACATCATTGTATGTGGTTATGGGGATCAAACCAGGGACCTTGTGCTTGCTAGGCAGGCGGCAGAACCACTAAGCTAAATCTCCGGCCCCAGATCTCTTCATCTTTGTGTTGCTTCCTGACCACGAGGCAAGCAGATTTTACTCTCACATGATCCTGTGTTGAATGAAGTACTGCCTCATCTGCCTGCTATCGTCCTAAAAGGGAGCCTAACCGATCATGAACTAGACTCTCCAAAACCTGAAATAACCCTTTTCTTATCTAATTATCCCAGGTTTTTGTTGTAGTACTAGGAAACTAATGCAATTAAACAACAAAATTTAAAAAAAAACTTTTGGGTTTTTTCAAGATCTCTGTTAGTACTGTATCTGGAAGAACAAACTATAATATTGTAGAAGGTGAAATTTTCTTTGGCTTTTGGTCCAGGAGATTTCTCTTTATAGGATTTCACCTTTGACGAACATTTGTTCTGGCACCCAGTACTAGCATGAAGGTCAATTATGCCTCTTGTGTTATTTTCAGCCACACGAGATACTGCTGGAAATCTAATCATGTTTTATACTTTGTCAAAGTCTTTGGGTACTTTAAAGTAACTTCAACATCATGAAAGTCTAAAGAAGAAACTTTGACCATTTTGAAATGTATATAGGTTCTTTCCTTTTATTCTTTTTTGTGACACTTCCAAATAATATATTATCATAATAGAAATATTAGAGAATATTTAAGAAGAAATTGATGCGAATTGATCACCATAACTACCATCTTAGAGAGAAGAGTAGTTATGGTAAATTATACAATTTGCTTTTTTTCTTTTCACTTACCATAATACATTATAACCATTCCTAGTCAATTTCTGATTCTCTCCCTGCAGCACTAACTTCTGTTCTGATTTCTATCACCATACAGAGGTTTCATGCACCAGTAGAAAAAAAATGCATTTTAAAATATTGGTGAAGGTTTATCTTGATTTTCAATTTTATTGCTTTAAGAGACTTTTATTTTATTTTATTTTATTGAGACAGGGTCTTGCTTTTGTAGTTCAGGCTGGCTCTGAGCTCACTATGTAGCCCAGGCAAGCCTCGAACTCAGCAATCCTCCTGCCTCTGTCTCCTGAGTGCTGGGATTATAGGCATGAGCCACCCATGCCAGGCAAGAGACTTTTTTTTTTTTTAAATGTCTGAGTGGGTCATGGAAGCATAGCCTTGGAAGCTGTATCGCATTCCT
Source organism: Thryonomys swinderianus (assembly GCA_004025085.1). Classification (NCBI taxonomy): domain Eukaryota; kingdom Metazoa; phylum Chordata; class Mammalia; order Rodentia; family Thryonomyidae; genus Thryonomys; species Thryonomys swinderianus. The sequence continues at coordinate 7,373 of PVIC010038288.1, read as the reverse complement.
GTTTTTTTTTTCTTTTATTTTCTTGGCTTTTCATTCTTTTCTTTGCTTTCATCTGCCGTGAAATGAGCAGCTTTAGGACATCATGACCTCTGCCATGATGGAACCGGTACACCATGGACTGAAAACTCCAAAACTATGGAACCAAAGAAACTTCCTCTCTTTTAAGTTGCATCAGTCTTGAAACGCTGATTACCATAGTACCATTGGTCCATTCCCATTCTTAAGACTAGATTATGTCATAACATTCTGAGTTTCCATTCGTGTAATTAAAACCTTAAGAACATGGAAATGACATACTCGCAGGGCATTCTTCCTGGGCTGGATAGTCAACTAATTGATATGTTATTTAATTTGTATTGATTTTGATATTTCTGAAAATGACTGTTGCATGGGACAAAATATTATAATTATTTCTTTAGGTCAAAGAAGGTATAATTTCTGTTTAGCTACATGAAAATAAAAAAGTGGTAAATACAAAAGTAATTTGGTAGGATAATGTACCACTGGACATAATTTCTTATAAATGGAAATTTATATATTTTACTGTAATTGAATTAACATATTTTCTTAAAATTCCTTTAAAATTGTATAAACACCTTGGAGCAAATAAATAACATGCCTAAATGAGAATATTATCATATACACTGACATGGAATAGACCATTTTCTTTACATATGTAACGATTCATCTAACTAAAGATTTTTTTTTACTTGAGCCCTAAATGAGAGAGAATTGAATTTCCTAATACTGATGTTATTCTGATGTAATTAAGTTTCACTTGAAGCCAGTAATTTGAAAATCTTTGAATAAGTGGAACAAGTAGAGATGGGCAATATTCTATAAGCTTTGCCTAATATTTATGAATTAACATAATAATTCCATAGTAATTTACTTCTATTTAATATAAACATGTTCTCATATATTTACATATTTAAAGATGAACAGATAAAACAGAATGTGTGTTTGTGGACTCATGTGGGGAAGCTAGTTACTGTGCTCTAAATATACATTAGTCTAATAACCTAATAAAAAGTTAATTTAATGATAACTAATTTCTTCCTCATTCTTTGAGGACACATTTTGTGTGATAAATCATCATCAGATTAGTTCAGATATTATATATGACTCGTAGACTCTCCAAAGGATATTAGTACAAATTAATGCCCATTTTTAGATGATTTAAATTCAATTTATCATTTTTCATATACAGGTATTATTGGTATTTTAGGGTATTTTCCTATAATTTTATTTGAAATTATCACTCAATTATAGCATACTATAATAGAGCACACAGATGAGATACTTTTTATCTTCAATTAGTGTTTCTACATAGAAGAATCCCAAAGCTTACATATAAATAGTGCTCTTAAATATCAAGAACACCTAACAGTTCTAAAATAGATCAAGTGAACTTTAATTCAGGACTAGAAGCATTGCTTCTTTATTGTGATTTTTTTTTTTTTTTTTTTGAGACAGGGTCTCACTTTGTAGTTCAGGCTGGCCCTGCGCTATGTAGCCCAGGCAAGCCGCCACGAACTCAGCAATCCTCCTGTCTCTGCCTCCCAAGTTCTGGGATTACAGGCGTGAGCCACCACGCCCAGCACTGTGGTATGTGGTATTGACTGCTGGTGGGCATGAGTCACCACGCCCAGCATTGTATGTGGTTACCAAGGATTGAACTCAGGACCTTGAGCTTGTGAGGCAGTAGCTGGAACCACTAAGCTAAATCTCCAGCCGCAGACATAACTATGTTTATTCAACCAAGTTTTCTTCGGGGAGAAGCACAAAAGTTGAAAATGAAGGAGAATGAACTTCAAGTGCAAAAGCCTTATGCAAAGCTCTACTGTCCTCTTTGGCCACTGTAACTCTTATAACATTGCTATGTCTACTGAAATACATAAATTGTTCTCTGGACATATAACCTGATACCTACTCCCTGCGTCTTTCTTTGTAGCTTTTCTCTATTTTTTTGAACTTAAAAGTGTTAGTGCACAGATGCAGGAAAGAAAAATAAAATAACATGGACAAACATGTATTTGATAAAATTATTTATAGGCAGTTAATATTATGGATATTTTTCAGTACATAATTACAAGGTTTCCACAGTTTGTAACTTTATACTTATATAGATTAAGATCTAGAGTTTGTGGAACATTTAACTCATGAAACTATATTACATATACCTGATTTTTATCCAAATATACACTATTCTGTATGGAACTCCTTTACTTATTTGCTAATTTTCACAATAGACATGTTAGATTTTAACAGGTGGTATATATACATATAGCACATTTAAGCAGTAAGAAAAAATGTAGTAGAAATGCATTTTTTCCCTGTATATATTCCCCCGCAACCACCCCTTCCTAGGACCTTAGCAGCAACATTTTTATACAGTATTCTTAATAATTTATATCTTCTAGTCTGTTAGTTTCCCAAGGGAAGAAATAAGTTTTGTTCCCTCATTTTATTCCCTATGTTTTGCTTGGTTTCATTATTTTTATTATACTGAATAATTTTATATCATTGAAATAGTTGTTTTATCAAATTATTAGTTTTAAATATTTCACTATGATCATGAGACGAGAAATTATTATTTCACGTTTTTCTCCTCTTTAGTTGAAATTGCCTATAATTACTATTTCTAAATTATCAGATTTCATAAAATGTCTGTTCATATTTCTAATGCTCACATTTATTTTAATACAAATAAATGAATATTGTGTTTATAAGTAGTTCTGCATTAGTTTGTCCTCAAATATCAGCAAAAGCTTATTCTCTGATAATTTATTCATTGAGGTGCATACTCATCATATATCCTGAATTACCATTTAATAGAAAAAACGACTTCCTGGTTCAAAAATGTATAGAATTTTAGCTTGCCTGGACATAGAATGTTTTGGTTTTGTTTTACATTTTTGGAAAAGTACATGTGTTTACTACTTCAAAAGAAGTATAAAATTACACACTTCTTTTAAAATGCATTTCCTCATAAGATGCTTAATATTTTAGAAAAATCAGTGAGAATTTTACTTTTTGAAAGATTTATTATCTTTGCTACTCTATACAGTTGATAGACATTTTTATCACTGCTGGCAACTTTTCATGAAATATTTTGTTTGTTTATTTGTTTGTTTGTTTGTTTGTTTTGAGACAGGGTCTTGCTTTGTAGTTCAGGCTGGCCCTGAGCTCACTATGGAGCCCAGGCAAGCCTCGAACTCAGCAATCTTCCTGCCTCTACCTCCCAAGTGCTGGGGTGACAGGCGTGAGCTACCACGCTCAGCATTGTGGGGTGTGGTACTGATTGCTGGTGGGTATGAGTCACCACGCCCAAGCCCAATATTATATCATTGTTCATGGTTACTGGGATTGAACCAGGGACCTTGCACTTGCTAAGCAGGTGGTTGGACTACTGAGCTATTTCTCCGCCCTCATGGAACATTTTGAGGTATTTAAATATATAGACTCAAGTTTCTTTTATTTCTGTCAATTGTCTTAAATTTTACCTTCTATTTTTTTTTTCATTTATATAATATCTTCTTCAAGGAAGTCAGTTACATATTGGCTCCCCACCCCGCCTATGTTCCATAGGTATTGATTTTCTTTGATATTTTATGTAGTACATTCCTTGTTTGATGCTGAAAATTTACAGAAAATTTTAATGTTTACTAATGTGTTCAGTAGTAATTTTAAATCTATTTCAAATGTAAGAATTAGCCAGGTTTAGTGGCTCAAACCTATAATCCCAGCACTCAGGAGGCAGAGGCAGGAGGATTGCTGAGTTTGAGGCTTGCCTGGGCTACATAGTGAGCTCAGGGCCAGCCTGAACTACAAGTGAGAACCTGTCTCAAAAAAAAAGTATTCAGTATCTCATATTGCATACAGTGCTGTTAATAAAATGGGTGAAACTCAAGCAGAATAAGAAAAACAGTATTTTAGTGGATATATAAATTGCAAGCATGTAACAGCTTGCTTTAAGTAAGGTTTGGTAATATGGAATGTGGATGGTCCATAGCTTTGTCTGGTTGAATTAGGAGAGTGGTTAAATTTGAATGAATCATGTTCAACAATTTAAAAATTTATGCTTGCATTAGCCAAAACTGGCATTCTTCTCTCTTTGAAGGCTGTCACTTCCATCTGCTGTTTGTGTCACTGTTCATAAAATAACAAGACTTTTTTTTGTTTGTGTGTTTTGACATTTCCTATTCAAGCAACTCTGTTAAAGTATGAATTAAAGTGAAGTGAACAACATATGAAGAGCTAAATAAATTCATAGTGTATATTCAAAGGATAATTGTGTTAGTGACTAATCCTCCCATTGCAGAGACAAAGAATCAGACACTGACAATAAGAGGGGAAGGGTCGTGTTTAGCTTACAGTCTGTGGAGGTTTCAGCCCATAACTGGCCAGCTTCAAGGCAGGAATGACAAATGGGCGAGACAGAGCAGAAACAACATGGTGCACACCAGGCAGCACCAGCAACAAGGAAGGGAGTTTAACAGCATTTCCTCCCCTTTTTATTTTATTCAGACCACTGAGATTAAAGCTGTTCTGAACTAATTGTTTATGTCATGGTTAATCACATGTCCTTAATCCCAGCATCACACATTACATGTTTAACTGCCTCCAGAAAAGCATGAGGCTTCGGGGGTACATCTAGACCTGCACTATAACAATAATTGATTTTACAACAAAACCAAGAGCAAAGGAATAAAATGAAGACTGACAAATACCATGGACATAGTAGTCTGATCATAAATACTAAACATACTACATCCTAACTCCTGAAATGCATGTTTACTTATTTGGAAAAAGTGTTTGCTGATGTGATTAACTTTAGGTTCTTTTGTTGACTTGTTTTGTGGATTAGTTGCATGACTCCCAAAATACCACCACATCTCCCCTTTAGAAAGGAGAAAGATAAATGGAATAAAGGTAGGAAAGGAAGAGGTTAAACTGTTATTATTTGCTGATGACATGAAACTCATTATGGAAGATCCAAAAACTCAATCAAGAGTGCCAGACTTAATTAGCAAATTCAGTACCATACCTGGATACAAGGTCAGTGCCTCAAAATCAATATCCTTTTTACACACAAGTGAAAGACTCACTGAGAAGGAAATTGGGGAATCAATTCTTTTCACAATAGTATCCAAACATTGAAATATCTAGGAATCAATCTAATGAAGGAGGTGAAAAACCTCTACTCTGAAACCTTATAGCACTTTCAAAAAGGAGATAGAAGAAGATATCAGAAAATGCAAAGACATCCTTTGTTCCTAGGTAGAAAGAATCAATATTGTCAAAATGGTTATACTCCCACAACTACTATACAGATTCAACACAGTCTTGATTGAAATCCCAGCAGCATATTCCATAGAACTAGAGAAAAAAATTCAAAATCCATCTGGAATCACAGCAGACCTAGAATAGCAAAAGCAATTCTAAGCAACAAGGACATGGCTTGGGGGAATATTACAATCCCCAACTTGAAACAATACTACAAAGCCACTGTGCTAAAAACAGTATGGTACTGGCAAAGTGACAGACCTGAGGATCAGTGGAAGAGATTGGAAGATCCAGAAACAACTCCGGATATACAAAGCCACTTCATTTTTGACAAAATATTCAAATATTGTAAATGGAAGAAAGGTAGCCTCTTTAGCAAATGGTGCTGGAAAAACTGGGCTTTAATCTGCCAAAGACTAAAGCTAGACCTATCTCTTTCATCATGTAATAAACTAAAATCAAACTGTATTAGAGACATAAACATTAAAACAGAATCACTAAACCTTCCACAAAATAGGTTAGGCAGAACTCTTGGAGACATTGGCTTAGGCAGAGACTTTACACATGAAACCTTTATAGCATGAGAACTAGAAAAAGGAATGAAAAAGTGGGATCTCACCCTATTAAAAAGCTTCTACACAGCAAAAGACACCATCAGGAGAGCTAAAAGACAATCAACAACATGATGGGAAATATTTATTAGCTATTTCTCAGACAAAGGGCTACTATCTAGAATAGGTTAAGAATTTTTAAAAAATCACCCCTCCCCAATTTAAAGACACGATTCAAAATGGGCATCTGAAATGAACACTTTTCAGAGGAAAAAGTAAAAGCACCCGAGAAGCATATGAAGAAATGTTCAACATCACTGGTCATTCGAGAGATGCAGATGAAAACAACACTGAGATTTCATCTCACTCCATAAAGAATAGCTGCTATTTCAAAATTAACCCAAAACAAGTGCTGAGTGGAAAACTTAACCCTTCTCCACTGTGGGTGTGAACGTAGACCGGTTCAACCACTATGGAGATTAGTGTGGAAGATTCCTCAAAAACCTACAATTAGAGATTCCATTTGACCCTAGTATTCTCCTGTTAGGTATACATGCATATATATGTATGTATGTATGTATGTATATGCATGTATATATACATATACGTGTGTGTGTATATGAAAGAATTAAAAGATTCATATCATGGTGCTATATATACCACCCGTGTGTGTGTGTATATATGTATATGTATGTATATATACATATATGTGTGTGTATGTGTATGAAAGAATTAAAAAATTCGTATCATGGTGCTATATATATACCACCCATGCTTATAGCAGCTCAGTTTGTGATAGCTAAATTTTGGAAACCAAAAGTCCATCAGCTGGAGGCTGGGTAAAGAAGACCTTTTTAAAAAATATATAAAATGGAGTATTACTTTGCCATAAAGGTTGATAAATTTGAGTCATGTATACTGAATTGGACATACCTTGAGGATGTACTCACTCATAAGTGAAATAAATATGTAAAGTGTAAATATTATATCTTTTGTATGGTATGAGAAAATGAAGGAGTAAATGAATTCTAGACCAATAGATATTGTGAAAGAGAGAATATTCAAAGGCAAATGAGATTGGGGTAAGTAACAAAGGAAAAATGAGATAGTAATAACAAAAGGAAACAAATCATGTATATAGGGATCAGGGAGTTGTAGGTTGGATAGGGGAGTGGAAAAAATGAGAATGAAGTCATTTATGTACTAGTATAAATTCTCAATGTTGAGTGTGATCATGTTGTGTATATAAAATGTACCTATATAGATTCAATTTTTTTTTTAAAAAAAAGGAGGCAGAGGGGAGCCCTGTCAGAGAGACACATAGGAGAAAGCGATGCAAAGGCTGGGCCAGAGGCTGGAGAGAAGTGGTCATGGTAGGGAGTGTCGTCAGTCACTAAAGGTAAACAAAGAAAGAGCTTCTGTAGAACCTTCAATTCCTGGGACCTGGTGAAAACTTTATTTTCATTGTAGTGTTTTCAAGAGCCTATTTTACGCCACATTTTTGTAGCCATCACAGAAAAACAAAACAGCTTC
>PVIC010038287.1:0-17664 GCA_004025085.1 Thryonomys swinderianus | reverse complement strand
GTGGGAATGTGATGAGGGGAAGGAATAAATATGATACAGAAAGAAAATAAAAGAGCATGTATAAAGGGGGGAGGAGGGGGGAGTGGGTAGGGATATGGGTAAAAATGAGAATTAACTTGTGGCATATACTGGTACAAATTTCCCAATGTTACATGTGATTTTGAGATGTATATAAATTGTACCAATAAAGAATTCAATTTAAAAAAAAGCACTTTCTTGCCCTATAAGATACTCCAACCTTCTCTTGTGTATCTCTTGGCCTATTAGAGTTCTACGATCAACTATTTTTCCAAGCCCTAGTTCCATTTACTGGCAAATAGTATTAGAAACCGAGATCCAGGCATGAGATACAGAACAAAGATATGGGTCCTAGATAGGTATGGACATCAGAAACAGATATCAATCTCATGCCTGTAAGCTGCTTCAGCTGACAGACCAAAGAGATTCTTGTATGTGTACTAACTTAGGAATCAACATATATGTATTTAAGTATCTATAGGAACCCTTGCTATCTCTATTAAACTCAATAATTCAGATTGACTTCTTCACTTAATAATGCATTTAGGAATCACTTGTGGCCTGAGAGCCAGTGTTTCATTGCTGAATAATATTGTATGGATAATAGTTTGCTCTTTCTCTTCCTGAAGAGGATTTGGGTTGCTTTCACTTTTTTGGTGATTACCGATAAAGTCGCTATAAACTTCCAGATCCAGGGTTTTACTTAGATGTGTTTTTAAATTAGTTTGGTAAATATTGAAGGGTTTTAGGTGCTGGATCTTACAGTAAGACTATGTTAGCTTTTTTTTTTAATACTGGGGATTGAAACTTTCCTTGTCATTTTTAAAATTTTTTATTTTGAGGCAAGTTTTTGCTAAGTTGCCCAGGCTAGACTCAAACTTGCAATCCTCCTGCCTCAGTCTCCCAGAGTTACAGGTACTTATCACCATGCCTGGCTGTGTTTAGCTTTTTAAGCAATTACCAAAGAGACCACAGCATTTTGTATTCACCCCAGACATAAACAGAAGTTCCTGCTGCTGTACATCCTGGCATTGGTCTTGTCAGTTTGTTTTTGCATTTTGATCATTCTAAGAGCTGTATGGCGATATCTCACTGTTATTTGAATTTGTGATTCCTTGCTGAAAAATAATGTCTACCTTTCCCTATGAGTTACCTATGCAAACCTTTGTCCATTTAAAATTGAGCAGTTTATGTTTCCTTATAGCTGAGGTATTAGAACTCTTTGTGTATTTTACATACACATATTCTTTTGTTGTCATTTTCTCAGCCATGTTCTCTGGGACAGCTCTATCTACACTGTGCCACCTCCCCGTACCTGTATCGTCCTGATTTCAGAACACAGAAAATATTCCAGCACCCCAGTGTGCATCCCCAACGCAGAAAACTAGGAAGAAGCAGCTCTTGGTATGACCAGCTGGTGATTAGCTGCCCCCCTAAAACTCCTGAGTCCAAAAGAGCTCATCCAGGCTGAGAAAACTTCTTTGTGGCCCTGAACCCCTCTCCATGTAGTGACGGCACTTCCCTCTCCCCCATCTCAGACCCAACTCAGCAACTTTATCTCAGCAGTGCCTCAAAGGCACTATTTTTAAGCCAGAGGATCCTTAAAGCAGTTTTAGACTGTTGTATAGATAAATAAAGGAGGCTGAGCTCGTGGATGTTACTAGGTAAACATCAGGAAAAAGTAAACAGAGTTTGATACATTCAGGACTAAACACAGGTAAACTCCGGAAGCTGCTCAAAATGCAGCATCAACATCACATCAGACCGCAGAATCTCAGGTTCCCACCAGTCCAGTCTTTTAATGAGCTTCCCTCACACAACTTGGTTTTAATGTTCATTACAGCTCAGGAACCCTGTCTCCATTCAATAACTTCACAAATCATTATTGAGCACTCAGTATCAGGGATTCATCCCAAGACAGATCACACCTGCCTCACAGAGTTAGTGTCAAGTGGACACAGGCATCATGAAATCGTCTTGCAAGTAACCGGCTCATTGACTACACTCCTGGTTTATTCCATAAAGAAAGCGTATTCAAAAGGGGAAATACGAAGGATAGGTCAGGTTGAATCCAATGCACGGGTTGGGATCCTGAGATTCCCAAGCTCTTCCAGTCCTGCCATCCTACTCGGCACAGCAACACTCTTTAGAAGACACAGCCTTGGAATTCATGGGGTCCACCAAAGACCAACAGCACGGGGGTAGAGTGAAAGTCCAAGCCTAGTGTTCCTGCCCCTTCACTCTCAGCCCACTCCATCGCACCACGCTACCCTGTCCCAGGTGCTGGGAGGACCCCAGGATGACACGGAGAACTGAGGCCCTGGCATCTGCTGGCTGCCAGCCAGGCTGGACATGCATGGGAGTTATTTCCATGGAGCAGCAAATTCTGGAAAATATGTGGTTTAGCAGCAACATAATTATCATCCTCTAAAATTAGGCTCACAGTCTAAACAACCTCAAGTCTTCCTTCTGTAAAAAAACAAACAATCGCAGGCAGGAAGCCTGTAGCAGCGCATGTTGCGTTGGCCAACAGGCCTGCAAGCCTCCCCGCTGAGCTAAAAAGGCAAACACCGCACAAAAAAATGTAAATATTATATTATTTTTCAAACAGCATCTATTCCATTCTCACCCTAGTTGGCTCTACCCATGAACCTTGGCACCCTCCAGATGCCCCCTACCCAAACACCTCCACACTTTGCCCATGAAAGACATAGATGTATTTTCTTCAGAAGCCATTATCTAAACTGCTGATGTAATAAGGCCCTGGTATATGAAATTCACTTAATAACTCACGCTTAGTTATTTATTGTGAGCCTGGGTGCATGCTCCTTGATTCCATTTCCCAGCGAAATATAAGTGCAGCTTTCATCGTGAGCGCCTAAATTTATGGCAAACAGACCAAGTGACATTAAGAAAGCCGCACAATCCCTTCATTCAGTCTTTAATAAGGAAGCCAAGGAAAAATTATCCTAGCTGGTTTGCGGGTGACAGCACAAGAACTTTCTGGAGTCAGAAAGTGAGCAGTGCGCCTCCTTGTCAGCCCATTAAAAAGCAAAGCTGGCACGGCATGATATTAGAACCATGTGTGAGAAAGAATTTCTCCTCTGGTAAGACATTCCAAATACTGTCTCTGAGCCAAAGACTTTGGTGTTAGACTAATTTAAGCAGCATGTTGAAATCAGCGCTCAGGACTTTGATCATACGAGGATCGTTTGTTACAAATTGAACTAACCCAGTCTCTATTTCTGGCGGATCAGAACTTTGGATTTGTTGAATTAAATGCCTCATTTAGTGCCGTTTGCACATGAAAAGGAACACTGCACTCAGGAATCTGATAGTGAATTTTTCACCTAACCAACAGGTCTACTTTTTTATTACTTTTAAACCTAATCCATACTCCGTCCACACTGTTCCTAATAACCCCAGGGCTGTTCAGAGTGAAGTTTTAAATCAACTCCCATGTTATTGGGGGCTGGGGGAGGCAGTGCCGGGGCAGTAGGGGTTGGCTGAGCCATCCTTGAATTATCAAACCATGTAATAAAGAACATATTGGAACTCGGTCCCAAAATAAAAGGAAGAAAGAAAAAAAGAGAAAGCAAAAATAAATTAGCCCTCATTTGTTATTTACTGTCTAAATAACCCAGTTTCCTTTCACGACAACTGCGGGCTAAAATAGCAAAATGATTTTGCAGACCTACGATTTTTGTACTGTTGCCTGTCTGGTCCAGTTGAAACTTTGAGGGAGGAAGGTTAAAAGGGCACAAAACAGACCACTTCCACATATGGCTACACTTTCTTTTCATTTTTGAAGTTATAATATCTTTAACTGTAGATAATGATATTATAAACTGTCATTTAGTGCATTTTAAGCATATTACATACATGAAACAAAAATCTAGAAGGAGCAGCAGCTGAAATCTGAGCAAAAACATCGTGACTCAGATCTGCCCGGAAGGAGACAGGTATTGGTGAGTGGGGGAACATCGCAGAGCAGATAATCGTAAACACAGATTAGGATCCGAGTCCTGAGTGTGAAAGGTGACCTGGGCCAAGCCTGGGCAACAATGATTCGATAGTAATTAACTGTTAATTATTAACACTCAGAGGTTAACAAGCTACTTTTGTGTAAGGCTTTGCTTTTGGGTTATTTGACACGTAGAACTTTATTTCCCATAGGAGAGGTGCTAAGCAGAACCCCTTATCAGCTAGTGAGTTGCTTTGACATCCCCTCTGCCAGCCACAAAACTAGCCTGAACAGCACCAAGATTTAAGATTATTCTTTCCTGAGCACCACATGTAGTTAATTCATAAATACCCACCTGCAGGCTCGCCAATCTTCTTGAATGAGGGCACCTTCATTTAAAACAAGCATAATTAATTATTATTATTTTAACTTGTTACTGCTATTGAGTGCCAGAAAAGTCAACAGACGCTTCCTTCGTTTTATTGGCATGAAGATGAGGTTGATCCACTCCTCCTTCCCCTTTGGAGGAAGAAAATGGTTACAAAACAGATAACGATAATAAATGTTTTATTGGTGAAAAAAGAAAGATCAAATCTTTAATGAAATCAGGATGGGTTTAGAGATGAACTCCATCTGAACTCACCAGGATTCATGGAACTTCAATTAAAACAATTTCAGAAGGGCAGCTGACAGCAAGGTGCTGGGAAGTGTAATTAAAATTGAGCAACATTTTAGCACCAGTTTATCTAAGAGGATCCTAGAAGGTACGGTGGCCCACGGGGAGGAAAGTGATGTAGGGATGGGGTCTGTGAGGAGAGGTGAGGATTCTAGACAAAGCAGATTAGAAATCCCTCAGACATGAGGGTTCCTGAGCAATTTTAATCCACTATTCTCACCCCTATCTGTACACTTGTAGAAATCTGGTTTGTTGACCTAGAGACTGGTATTTTCCACCTGAGAGATTCTTTTTTAAAACAGCCTTGTGAAAACCATATAAGAACTCCAGGTAGAAGCTCAAGGGCACATAATGCTGAGTTAAAAGCATGCTCTCAGTGGCCAGGACACCCAGATTTCAGTCTTGCTTTTCTGTGCTTTAGCTGTTGGATCTTAGATCAGTTGCTTAGGCTCTCTGAGCCTCATGGTCCCACTTACAAATCCATAGGCTGCTATAAGACCTGTTCCTAGACTTGTCACAGGCTTCAAGAAGATACTGCAAATAGAGTGCTTAATGCAGTACCCAGCACCTAGTTAGCACATGACTGTGGGCCAACACTCTTCCTTGGGGGTGAAAATGAGGAAAGTTAACTCTAAAAGTTCAGCTCCTCCTTGTAAGGGGCAAAATCTTCTACTTACCATGGCAGCCACAACCACACAGTGCAAGTAAATGTAAGGTACACAGGCGTCCTTACACGGGAAGATATCTATAGGGCCAAAACGTGTGTAGGAGCACCCTGACTTTGCAAATCAGAGCTGGTGCTCACATCTTAAAGGAACTTCAGTGAGAGAGATTCAGTGGACTCTTGGAAGCTTGGACACTGGTCCAGCCTCCCTTAGCCATGAGAGAAAGGAAGGGGAAGGAAGAGAAGAACAAAAGGAAGAAGGCAGGAAGAGGAAAGGGAAGAAGGAAGGCACAAACCTGCTCGATTACATTCCGGCCACAGGTCTTCTCCATTGCATTAGATCCCATGAGGGTTATGTCCTTGCCACAAGCTTTTCTCCAATTTGTGTTCTGCTCTCTAGGCACCAAGTGCTTTCTTTACCATCTTGAGAGGCAAGAAAATTTTCACCATATAGTCAAGTAAAGAAGCCATGTTTATAGACACTCTGCTGCAGGGGCACAGTGGTACCTACAGGATTCCCGAGAATCATGCAAAACAAATCAGCACTTGCTAACCGGCCAGCCCCAACAGGCAGCCCCTGGCCCTTCTCTACCCTGCTTCCAATTGCTAATGGGTCTGGACAGAGGCTCTCCAGGCACTGCCAGCCTCCTGGAGAGAATTGCTCTTTGCCCGACTCCCTGTCGGGGAGCACAGGTGCTGACTCAGCAGTTCCCCCAAGTTTTACAGCCCCTCAGGAAGAAGTTCCATATTGGCTTTTGAGATCTGACTCAGGATTTCACAATAAGTCAACTTTTTAATGGTATAGAGAATCCCAACCTGTGAATAATGGAGAAAAAATTAATTACATATCCTTTGGCCTGCCCTCTGTGATTTTTTTTTTATAGCTGCCACAGCAGAATTACCTTCCAAATTATATTGGTCTGGGTTATTAAAATGACTTTCAATTCTCTGAGTACACAAGGAGACAGAGCCAGGCTGAGAGCTGAAACACTAAGATTCCTTCCTTTCACTTTCCTTTTTCTTTCTTTCTTTCTTTTAACCTCACTGCCGATAAGCCATGTGCAGATAACCCAGAATTAACTGTTTCTATTTCTAATGAATCCATTTCCTCCAGTGTCTGCTATTTACTCCTAGACTTCCCCTGGTTTACAGTACAAACCAGCACTTTTTTAATACTCCAAATCCATTAGACACTTTTCTTTTCCCTCATGAACAAAGGAGAAATGTTTTCTTGCAACTTTATGGAAGCCATCAATCTCCCTGAAAGGCTTGCCACGCTCAACAGAACTCACATTATAACTTATGCAAAACAGAGGGCGTTCAGCATGGCGGGAAATCCCGGTTTCTTTGAGCAGTAGCAATGCATTAAAGAAAACATGCATTTCTGCTGAAATTCATATTGGTAAATGGATTTCCCATCTGAAACATTGTTTTTCACTAAGAGAAGCTTTTAATCCCCTTAAGTTCCTTTCTAATCTGCCTTGGAAGTGCTTGTCTCAGGAATATAACAGTGATGATATAACAGATTTAATTTATTAGAATGAGACAGCAGCCAGCCAGCAGAGTAACACATGAGTGCTTGCCCGCCAGCAAGTGGGATTGTCATTCTGGGTGGAGAGGGCTTGTCCCACCTCCTCCTCACTGGCCCCAGCTTCAGTGCCCAGCTCCCCGGGCTCTCTCCAGATCAAATGCCTCAACTTCGCGTGGTAAAGCCCTTTATTCTCACAGGGCCAGAGGACAGCTGAGGAAGACAGGACAGCAAAAAGCCGTATCCGCCTTCAGCCGTCTCCCAGGGCCCAGTGCTCTGAGCAAAGACAGCTGGGTGGGAGCAGAGACCACCAGCCTTGGGTCCAGTACTTTAGAGTTCGGTGAGGGGTGCCAGGGATGTTCCTTGCCCTCTGCCTGGTTCGATGGGCCCCCTTGTGTAGCAAATGATTCTTGAGAGTCAGGTATCAGAATGACAAGAGATCCAAAATCCACCCTCACCACACCTCATCCCTCTCCTGCTGGAGTCAGGAGAAAGTCGTAGGAAACAGCCCCACTCGATCCAGAGGCACTTGACTTGGGGGATCTCAGCAGGGAATCAGTTCTGTGTCCTGGTCTGTGCATTCGCCAAACCACCTGGTTCAGTGGTTGAACTTGGGTGGTTCAGTATATGGGTACTTGAGACCCGCTGGCTGGCTGGTTCCAACCACTGTGTGGGCATTAGGTGAACTCATACGCATCTCTGTTTCTTCTTTCTCTGAACAGAAAACGGTTTCATTGGTTCACTCAGAACCTGATGGCCAATAGTCTCATAAACTAGCCTTTGACTTTCAGGAATAGCTCTCGCGAGTCCCAAAGAGGCCTCTCTCCATTTTAATGTAGGGCGTCAGTGTCATTTTCTCAGCAGGTACCTCTGCTGTCCCGCGGTGGGGGTGAAGAATGTAACCCCTGGAAAGAGAAAGGGCTGAGTTCAAGTCCCAGTTCCATGAGTTACCTGGTAGGAGGTAAGTAATTTGATCTGCTGTCTTCTCATCTACAAAATGGGAGAATGAGCATTTACTCCCTAGTGAGAAATAAAGGACGCCATTTGGTAAGATCCTCAACACATAACAAAGACGGCTTAATGACAGCTATTATTATATACACAGGTTTACCCTTCTATACATTTCCTCCTTCTATTCATTCATTCCTGTGCATGACAAACAGCAAGGGTTGGGGAAAAAAGCTTAAAAATAAGCCTTGATGGGAAGGCAACTTTGTATCTATTTTTTTTCACTCCAAGCTCCCACCCCCACAAAAGCAAAGCCAAAAGCTACAGGGGCTATTCTGGACAGACCTGGTCACTTTCACTTCACGAGGGGCAGGCAGATGCGGTGTGACTAGGAGGCACTAAAAGCAGAGCTGCAGACAGCCAGGGTGGCTGGGTCTGTGACAAACCTCTACCCTAACTTCCCCTCGAGTCGGATTTCCCGAACAAACAAGACCCTGAATCTGGGCAATGTAGACTACACGCATCCCAAATCCCACGCAGACGTGACCTGTGGGACTCCAGGACGTGCCCCACCCCACAGAGAGTGTGTGTGTTGGTGGGAAACCCAATGCCGTGCTCAGCAGGGGCTGGACGTCAGCTGTCTTCAGACTTTGAGAAGGAGACCGGGAAAGAAAAAGAAGCCAGGGAAGTTGATGCTTATTAAAAGCACTTGCTCGAAAGCTGTGTACAGGCCCACAGGGTCCCCAAAGCCAGGAAGCTGGGCCGCAGCAGGGGTCAGTGCCCCTCCTGACAGGCGTGAGCTGAGGAGTCTGGGCTGAAGAAGACTGATGGGGATGCGAGCCTGCCCGTGACATCAGTAATCCCTGTGGCCAGGCAGCACAGGCTGGGATTTTGGCCACGTCCCCAACACTTTTTATGGGTCTGAAGGAGGGAGAGGGAATTTTCATCGCTTCAGACATAAATAATTCCACAAACAGTGTTGAGATCGGACACCTGAAAATGGACCGGTCCTTGCAAGACAAAGCTCATGGTCAAATCAGCTTCCCGGTGCGGAGCAGGTCCTTCACAGGCCAGGTGGAGTCTCTATCCCCAGAGGAAGCCCATTTCGTGCCTTCTCCTGCTATGCAGATTTTATACCATTTCCCTGCCCTGTGGCTGCTCTGTCCCCTTCTCTACACATAAGCTCCGCTGCCCACCCCACAGACTCACCTACCCTCCGGCAACAGAGCACGTCCTTCCTTCCTCCCTTCACTCGTGCGCCTGCCTCCCTAGCCTGCCAGCTGTCCACACTACACATCAACAACCACCTCTCCCCTGGGCCCTTCTCCCCCGCCATGATTACGACATCAGTAGCTCCACCTCAGAAACCAAGACAAAACCTCTCCCTGAGCCCTTCATCTTTCTCCAGCTATGTCTCATTTGTCTCATTCTCCACGAGGCAAAATACCCTGCAAGTGTCATCTCCAAGCCCCTGCGCTGTGTCAGCTCTGACTTGACTTGGCCACCATTCCATAGAAACCGCTCTGAGTTCATCAGCGAGCTCCATATTCTCCTTCTCATAATTCTCACTTGGTTCTTGTTTCCTCTTGAGACATCTTGCTTCTTTGCTTCTGCTTTGGCACCCCTCCTGTACCTGGCGGCTGCTTCTCCGTCCCTGTCAGGCCCACCTTCTGCAGAAGCTGGAGCGTCCCTAGGTTCCATCCTTAGCCCTCTGCTCTGATTCTTTCCCCTTCTCATTAAGTGACCTCAGTCATTCCCGTGGTCTTAGATATCATCTATGTACGTACCGCTGGCTTTGAAATTCTAGTCCCACTGTAGTTCCCCAGAGCTCTGACTTCTACATCTGGCTCCTTTCTTGACATCTCCACTTGGAGAGGTCTCCTAGGCCTCTGCCCTTGACATTTTCATAACCAGGCAGTTTACGGAGCAAAAAGTACAACAGGTTTTGAAGACGCAGCTGAAGTACTCAAGCTCACTGAGGATTAATCACATGCAAATTAAAACAAAAGTGAAGTTTCTTTCTACCAATTAGTTTGACAACAGGAGATCAACACATTTAATAACATACTGCTGATAAGTATTTGAGGAGAAAGGTGCCTTTGTAAATTAGCAGGGAATATAAATTGGTGTAATCCCTTTGTAGGTTAATTGCCAATAACTATCAAAATGAAAACCATACGTCCTCCTAGACTGAGCACTTCCACATCCAGCAATTTACCAGATAGATATCTTCAATTGATATATTAAATATATGTATTTCTTTTAATAATTGTCAGATAGAGCCATATGCTGTATTTGTAAATGGCTGTTGAAGGCATTCGGAAAAACCACTGATAACAGCAATAAGGAACTAGTCACATATGTGAAAATAAAGTTCCACAGAGGGATACCACTTACTACCAAAGACTAGAAGTTCTCGGAATAACCAAATACAGAAAAGATTCCAAAGTACAAAGTGAAATAAAAAAATAAAGCTACAAAATGTTTTATATAATGCACTACTCCTGTATTAAAAAGTGTGCTTCAGACCGACAGACTCTCACATAAAGGCTTATATAAATGTAAAGTATTACTGAAAGGAGACACAAAGAACTCATGATGGGGACTCCCTTTGGGACCAAAGATCCAGGGAACCAGTTTCTACGGGACCGGAGTATTTTCCTTGCCTATATTAGTGCCATTTCAGTTTTTTACATGTTCTTTTATTACATTTGAATGTTAAAATAAGCTTCGGTTTCCTATCCTGGCTCCTTTCTACCTCTCCGCTCCGGGCACTCTTACTCCCTGTCCATTGGGCCCTCCCTGAATCATTGTATCAGTCTCCCTGTCTTCATCTGATCCTAACAGAGCAACTCCACTCATAACTATCTTGAATATGGAGGTTTCAAGGCAGATTTAATTCAGAAAAGATCTCTGCCTAGAGGCTTCCCTGTGCACCCCAACGGAAGTAATGCCCATACCACCTCTCTCGGACCCCTTTCCCTCCTTTTTTTTCCCCTGTGCATTTCTCACGACCTCATAGGCTCTGTGTTTCTTCATTTGTGTATCACCGGCTCTCCCCCATTGAAATATAAGCTCCAGGAGAGTTGGATACTGTTCATTTCATTCACAGCTCTGTCCTCTGTGGCGAGGGCAGTGTTTGACACCCCGAAGATACTCAGTGAATGTTGGATTCACAACTGGCTCTACTGCTAAGAAAAACAAATAAAAATGACATTTATTAAAAGAGCACAATCTAGAAAAGAAGATGTCTAATGTCACCTGTTTACTGCTGGGCCTAAAATTCATAGTAGAAATACTGCTGTGGGAATCAGAGGTAAGCAGCCTTTTGTACCTCTATCCACCGGAAGTGCCTTTCTTGGTTGGTGTCCCTTTCTAAGGGACATCAGAGCTGGAGAGAAAAGAGAAGCCGGGAAAAGAGAAGGTAGTCCTTGGGCCTTTGTGTCACCCTGATTGCCCTGAGCTCTGGCTTCTGATGGGTGATACACAAGGCGTCAGAGCACAAAACCGTCAAGGGAGAAAGTGAATGAATCACTAAATTACTTCAAACCCCAGCAGTCTGGCTAAAGACAGCCAAGCAATGAGTCAGCAAGTCACAGGGAGTCAGCGATTAAGTGGACCAGCCTGAGCCTCAGAGCAGCCAGGGAGTACGTGCCAGGAAGCCCAGCCTCCAGGGGCCTGCTCCAGCCCTGCTTGGCCCTGGTGCCCACTCCCTCTGCAGACAAGGGCCTTGACCCTCTTTGCTAAGGAAATCTGAGGACAGCATGATGGCTGGAGCCTCCTGTCGGTTTCAAGAAACTCTGTTCTCAACCCTGTTGCTTCAGTGCCTGTGTGGGTACTGCCGGGGCCTCCCGGAACCTCAGGAAACCTCGTGTTTTCTAAATTGTACTTTTATGTTCAGCAAGCCCTCAGGCTACCTGGTTAAAAGTTGACATTAAAAAATCCTCTGTAATTGGTTTGTTTGAATGGTGTCCTCTGCAGAGTCATCAAGGCGGGCTGTGTTCATTAGCAGCAGTTCACATAAAATCCAGGCAGTAAAATGTCAATCATTTCAGGACTTCAAAAACTTCTCGGGGCTTCCTCCAGCCCAACCAAATGCCTGCAGGAATAAATGCAGGCAAGAGAAGCTCGGTGTAGCACTGTGTAAACTAAGGTTTCTTCACTTGGCTACCATTGTCATCTGGTACCAGATAATTCTTGGCGAAGAGAGGTAGTCCTGCCCACTGGAGGATGTTTTAGCAGCACCCCTGGCCTCCACACACTGGGTGCCAGTAGCACTCCCAGTGACAACCCCCCAAATTCACAGGACATTCCAAGTACTCCCTGGGGATCTAAACCAACCTGGGTGGAGAACCACTCTCCTCAAAGTTCTTACCCACTCGGACAGCTGAAATTTGGGAGAGCAAGTAAGACATATCTGGAAGATCTACCATATATGCTAGGTCCTGTTCTGGGCACTGAATACGACCAGAAAGCACATGGCCTCAAGCAGCTCACTTTTAAAGAAGGGGACCAAACCCTTGGGGTTTTTTTCCCAGTGGCCTGGTTTCAATGCCCAGTTTCAGACTCCTCCAGAGGAAGACCTTCATAGCACAACATTTTAGCTCCTTGTGTAAATGGATGTCACAGACCTTGGAAAGAGCACAGTGGGTGTATAGCAGTGAATCTTCTCAGCTAATCATAGAGATCACTGTGGAGCCCTGAAAAGCCAGGCAGGGCTTAGCTTGCAACACCAGGCTTCAGTACCAACCGTCCAAGGAGGACGTGCCTGTTAATAATTGGCACTGACATGGCCACAAAACACTCCCTGCTCCAGGGCTATGCCAGGAAAAATAGAGAAGCAGTCAAGAAAAACACAGTAGTATTTATCACCCCCTCGAGTGCAAGGCAACCACCATTTTCCTCAGATGTGGTCTTTGAGACTGACTGGTGAGCCCGATGGGGCCCTTTAGAAGCTGAGATTGCTCTGTGGTGGAGGAAGGTGAGCACCAAGAGGGAAAGGAACTGGAAGGACAGACAGACACCGGCATAGTATTATCACTGCAGCAAGTGCAGGGAGGGTTCCTTCAGGCAGCACTGCCACTGTCATCCCAAGACCTTGGTCTGACCAAGACAAGTTCCCCATCGAGTAGAATCTACAGGTCGCAGGAATGAGTGCAGGGTTCCCTCTGGAGAAACCAAGGCCTGTCGGTGGGCAAGGAGGCAGGAGCCTTAAACAGCCTGGGAGTCACTTCAAGCCAATAGGCCAGGGAAGGACTCAAAAAGCAGAATGGAGGGGTCAGAAGCTAAGAAACGTATTTCCCAGAACGTGGGACAGCTGTCCCAATGCAAAGATAGCCTGAAATTATTTGGGAAAACAGCTTTCCTAAGCTGGATCACACAGGGGCGTAGGTATTCCCTTGCTCTCTTTGAATTCATCTGATAAGGATGAAGAAAAATCTTGATACGGTGCTTTGATGTCAGTTTGACATGCAGGCCCTCTTCTTCCTTTCAGACAAAGCAAAAACAGGCTTGGGTTCAATGTTTGTACAAGCAGGAATAGCTAATCAGAAATTAAATCAAAATTATCAAGACAAACTTTACGTGCAGTATGATTCACCCTTTTTAATGCGCAAAGAATAATAAAAAATATAATGTTTAAATTTTAAAAATCTGTAAAGTATAAGATGCATTGATGGAGATCTGCCTCAGAAGAGTCTTCTTCAAACACACCAGCCTATTATTCTTATCACTTCTGAAATAGTTCTAGAAGTTTTCTCTTGTGAATCTTTTCCCAAGTTGTGATAAAAAAATACAGAGAATAGGCTTGCCCAGTGCCATCCAAAAGAATGGTAGGTTTGCAAAAACACTACTAAGCCCTCATCCTGGCACCATGCTGTTCCTGGCTCTTCCCCAGTATCAAAATGACCATGAAAAACAAATGTTTTGAATCAATTCAGGTCATCAAAGCAGTTATGATGGTGCAACTAATGACACAAGAGAGGATTTACAGGACTGTCTCAGAGCATGGCAAGAATGATGAGGTTCACAGTGGTGGCAAACCTATGGCACACATGCTGCAACTGGCTATTGGTTATCACCAAAAGCTCTAACAGGTTCGCCATTACTGCGTTAGTGTGTTCAAAAGGAGAATGGTTTGAGGAGGTTTAATGGCAATGTGTCTTTTAGTATCACATTTTAAAAAATGTAAACATTCGCCAGAACTTTCAACCACACTTCATACAATTCTATGGGTTCTGACAAACACACGCAGTAGTAAAACCATCCTCACAATTAAGGTACAGATTTCCACACCCAAAAATAAAAACTCTCCACTCTCCTAGAGCTAAGTCCCTCTTCAATCCAACTTTAGGCAACTGATTTAATTTTTGTCCATATGGCTTTTTTGTTTTTCTAGAACACCTCAGAAATGGAATCGTATTGTGTAGACCCTTTTGAGTTTCTAGTTTGTGCTTCTCCTTAGCTCAGAAGTATAAGGGGATAATTGGCTTTCCATTGAAGGCAGTTCTTATAAAGTATTATTTTCAGAATAAGTCCGTAATTTAAAAAAGAGAGATATGAAAAAAAAGAGACATTATTTATAAAACAATAGTGAGTAAGTAATCAGGTAGCTATCACACAAATATGGCGAGCATCACAAAGAATGGGTGGGAATCGAGAAGGAGCAGAAATTTATCCTCCTTGCAAGTTAAATGGCTTGCCAATTTCATGGATGCTGGCAGAGGACTTCTGGATCGGAGACAAAGAACTTGATTACTTACAGCACAGCAAGCAGCACCAGCGTGTTTGCGAAAGTTCCCTTTGTCCTTATCCCCACAGGGGAGATGCAGGTAGGCCCCCTGGACGCCTTCTCACACAGACTGGCGGCTCCCTCACGGGACAGAGACCCTCAAGCAGAGGCGACCAGAAGCCTCTCTCATTGGCAGATGCATGCCTGCCCTTTGTCCTGGAGGGGAACTCGATCTCAATCTTCCTAAGCTCTTTGCTGTATAAACATCCCCGCAGAGATAACAACGGCCAGTTAAAATCTCACTTGCAACACATGCAGGAATGTGAGGGACCCGTGGAGAGTTTTGTCCCAACAGGAATGACCAGAACTTGGGCCACACTGGCTTAGATGGCGGAAAAGGAAAAGCCAGGCAGTCACGGGCCAGGGGATCCACAAGAGAAGACACGGAGGCCTGACCGGCTTGCGTTTCTCTCCGAAAGGCCCTCTGGATAGGTGAGAGGCTTGAGATGAGCTGAGATCGGATACTGCTCTGAGTACTCTCCAGAGCAGTCTTCCCGCTGGAATCCGGCGTCCCGCAGTGAGACGGGCGCCGTGCTCTGCCCGTGTGCCTGCCGTGCGCCCAGCAGCTGTATTTCTGAGTCTCATTTACCTCGTACACATTCAGGTTTGACCCTCAGCATCCATGCGGTGAATGCAAGTCTGTCTCAGTCTCACTTGACCCATACTATTGCATTTTAAATTCTGAAAATCTGAGAACCGGATCCCTAAATTCAGTATCACCAATCAATAATGATAGTGTCCGGCATTATTATGTGTTCCAAGCTCTTCACATTCGCGATCCGGTTTGACGCTCCGCCCGGTCACACACGCGTTCGCGTGGATGCATTTCAGTCTCTAGACGAGGAAAGTACCGCGCAGGTGTGTGTGGCAGAGCTGGAGTCTGAAATTGGCCTGGGTCGGCGCTGCCTGCTTGAACAGGCTTCGTAGGCAGCCAAGCTGTGGGAAGTCCTGCTGGGGCCTCTGTGCTGCACGTGCCCGTAGTCCAGGAAATAGGGAGGCCCCAGGTTCCCTCTGGGGAGATGCCCCTTGTAGGCGCCTTGACAGGACTTACCAGGTTACTTGCCCCATGCCCTCGAGTACCCCTGGCTCTTCCAAACCAGGCACACCTGGAGACCCACGTATCTCCTGTTCCTGGAGGCCTTTCCCCTCATCTGCATTTCTTTTAAAGTCTTCCAGGTCCTCCTGTTGCTGAGAATCCTGCTCCAGATACTCTCTCATTACGTAACACATTGCCGCAAAACCAGCAGCTTAAAACAACAATTTCAATTTGCTGAAATAGTTTTCAAGTCAGAGCAACTGTGAAGACTGTATGATTTGAACATGGTTTGTGCCCAACAGTCATGCTGAAAATTGGCCTTTAAGGAAACACCGTGAGGGTGGGAGGCTTGAGGAGGTAATGAACTCATTAAGAAGGACTAATCCCCTTCTCACGGGCCCGAGTTAGCTCTCACATTGTGAGTTCTTACTCTTCTACGACTGGATCATTTAGCCCAGAATTGGCTGCTGGAAACCGAAGCTTCCCTTCATGTTTTTCCCTCCTTCCTGTATATTCCCTCTTGCCCTTCCACCAAGAGTTGACGCGGTATGAGGCCCTGACCAGAAGCCACGCAGATGCCAGGGCCACGTTCTCGAACTGCACAGCTTTTGGGACCATGAGCCAAACTCTATTCTCATTCTGTGTAAACCATCTAGTCTTGATTATTTAGTCATAGTAGTAGATGAGACTAAAACAAGTGCTTAGAAAAAAGTGTGTTGTATGTAACAAAAACCCCAGCTAACTACCTCATCCATTTAAAAATGGTAGTTTGCAAAATAAAACATCATATCAAATCAATTATTCTTGAATATTCAAATTGTTAAAGAACATTCTATCACCCAACCAGTTGTTTTCAAAGATTTTGTTTGTGACCATAAAGGCTACTAATGGTCTTCTAAAATTATTATCCAGTGACAGCATGCACTGCTCAATCTGGGGCTCAAAAGCCTTTTAAGCTTTGCTCACTTATATTAGGGAACCACCAATGCACATGCGTGAATTCTTTAGTGTGAACTTCACCAAAATATTCTCATTTTAAAACATCTAGTGTTCTTTAAACTATGTCTGGCATACAGTTCACACCATGTTATACACACTTTACATCTGTGCTCACAATTGACTGCTCAGCACAAGGAGAACTGATTTGCACTGGGTATTTGCAATGTATATAGTTCTTTAACTTATCTGCTAGCCTCTAGGGGCTAATCCAATGAGAATGAATCTCCACGTGCCTCAACTCATCTTCCTGACACCCCTGGCATTTGGCATCCCTGCCCTGGGACAAAGTGGAAGGAATTTTATCTCAAGGACATCAACTCTCTGGTTGAATGTCACACCGCCAGTCCTCAGCAGGATACAAACCTTTCCTTTCTGAGAATCCCACCTTCACCCTGCACCTCTCTTAACAATGACCTAACTCTCTGCAGCCCCTGCTTGGCTGTGTATTAGTCTCACATATTGTTATCTCCTTTGCTGCCTCTTCAATCAACTTCTTATTTCTACCTGCAGAGACATGGAAGTCACTAATATAAATCCCAACAGATGCCAGGCTGCCATATGTGTGAGCCACAGGGGCTGGGCAGGAAGCGGGAGGGAACACTGGAGACTATACCAAGGAAGGGCACAGTTGCTGCTGACAGAAGCCACCACATCTCCAAGTTAGTGTTACTATGTGGAAAGGTGGATCCGATGTGGCAGGTCTTCTAACATTTTATGGAATTTTAGCATCTTACATAGTATTTTCCTATCTAATCGATTGGCATCTACTTCTGATTTGTCCATTAGATCTATAAGAGGAACTTTTTTTTTTTTTTTTGCTTTTTGAGACAGGGTCTCGCTTTTAGTTCAGGCTGGCCCTGAGCTCACTATGGTGCCCAGGCAAGCCGCCGCGAACTCAGCAATCCTCCTGTCTCTGCCTCCCGAGTGCTGGGATGACAGGCGTGAGCCACCACGTCCAGCATTGTGGTATGCGGTGTTGATTGTTGGTGGGCGTGTCTCCACGCCCAGCATTATATGTGGTTACTGGGGATCGAACTCAGG